>JARQZK010002975.1:127500-227500 GCA_030704885.1 Cynegetis impunctata
ATATATATATATATATATATATAATATATATATTATATATATATATATATATATATATATATATATATAATATATATATTATATATATATATATATATATATATATATATATATATATATATATATATATATATATATATATATATATATATATAATATATATTATATATATATTATTATATATATATATATATATATATATAATATATATATATATATATATATATATGTTCATATGTATGTATGTATAAGCTTATGTATTTTGGCGTTGTTTACACGATAAAGGGCGCAATTTTGGAGCAACAGGGTTGAAAGTTTGTAAATAGGTATTTCGTATATCGTATATATATTTCGATATCTTGGATGGAATTGGTTTTGGTTTCAATTGGTTGGGGGGTTGACCCCCCTGGGGGAAAAATAAATCTTGTTTACACGATAAATATCGCAATTTTGTAGTAATAGGGCTGAGAGTTTGTATTTTGGTAATTTTGAATGGTATATTGAAAAGGATTGGTTTTGGTTCGAAATGGTTGGGGTGTTGACCCCCTAAGGAAAGAAATAAATCTTGCTTACACGATGAAGGGCGCAATTTTGGAGCAATAGGATTGAAAGTTTGTGAGTAGGCAGTTTCGTATGACATATTGGATAAGATTGGATTTGGTACAAATTGCTGGTGAGGAGAGGAAATAAATCTTGTTTACACGATAGAATGTGCAATTTTGGGACCATAGGGGTGAAACTTTGTATGTAGGTAGTTTCGTATGATATATTGGATGGCATTCATTTCGATATAAATTGGTTGGGGGTGACCCCCTGGAGGAGCAGAAAAATATTGTTTACACGATAGAGGGCGCAATCTTTGTTTTTTGGGTTTGGAACAAAAATCATGATTGAATGAATAAATTTTTCAAACTGGATACGTTTTGAAAACCTGCTTTTCTAATGCAGCTCGCTGCGATAGAGTTTTTTAGTTTTATTTTCTCCGAAAATTATAGATCATTGCACAGAATCTGAAGTCAAGGTGCCGGAGTGGTTATTTTACTCGTTTTAGAACTCCATGATTATCGAAATTTTTTTGATGTCTTGGGTAGAATATGAAAAATATGAAGTCCACAAAATCAACAATAAATTCGCTCCTCTTATAAACTGCCTAATATTCAGCGAGTAAAATAAATTCCCCCGAGTTATAACATTTTGATGAATTAATTTTATACTCAATAACCATACATTTGGTTTTAAAGGGTCTTTTATTTGTATTTTGATCATAACTGTATCTCGCGCCCCCAATACAATAAAATGTAATACTAAAAGATGTCTTTTGTGGTGTGTGTGCTCGTGTCCCCCCTTCATTATGCTCACGCCCCTCAGATTGAGAAACGCTGCTGTAGCGTCTTCATTTAATAATCGCATTATAAAGATTGAAAATTGGACAACTATGCGGTTTTTCAGTTGTAGTTTTTAGTTCAGTTTTATTTTATGTCTATTTGGTCATTCTAAGGAATCACCCCTAACAACACAGGGATTTCCTAGGTATGTCCTTTTGATGTACCGCGGTACAAGGACATGATTGGGATATCCCGGGGATGTCCCGCATAATTTGTCCAGAGGACATCCCATTTGGAATATCCATAGGATATCCCATTCATGTCCCTGGAATTTTCGATATTCACTCACATATATAATAAGAATCATCGAAACTCGTCGAAATGTTGAAAGTGTTTGTTTTTCTTCTGGATAATAATTATGGAGAAAAATGAAATATATCTCATACATTTCTGGGAAGTGACCATTTCACAAGTAGAAAATTATTAATGCATAGTATATCCTTATTCTAAATTCCCGAAAAGGATATATACATATATTATAGGTACACAAATCTCAATAATTGCATTTCGGTTTTTGTGGTTTTGTCCCTTTTGGCAACATTGTTTGAATAATTTGGTGATCTGTCAACAATGTAAATCAACCTCATAATATAATGCGCAAGCGCAAGTTTTGTTGTCTCTGTTCTTTGTTAGAAGATCAACGGCATTTCGGCATTCGTCATTCTTATATTGTTTGTGATTGGCCATTTTCGTGAGCATTTGAAGGATTTTATCAGTAGATATAAGGTGTAGTTGAACAATTTAAAGAATTGAGTTTAAGGTTGGTATAAATATTAAAATATTGAATGTACTCTTTTGCTTGTAGTTTTTTTCATATTTTTTCTATCCTTTTGTTGATTTATCATATATATATATATATATAATATATATATATATATATATATATATATATATACATATACATATATATATATATATATATATATAATATATATATATATATATATATATATATATATATATATATATATATATATATATATATATATATAAAGATGAGTTTTTGTTTGTCATTTTTTGTTATTATCATATTTTAACATAATATCACATTGATTTATGAATGAAACTTGTTTTCTGTTGAGAATCTTTGAATTTTTTTCTCCAAATTTCCCATAAAATTCTTCAAATTATATGAATTAAAGAAATGGAAATGCCAGGACCTTCAGGGGATGTACCTCATATATATCTTCGGGATATCCCTGGGACATACCAGTACGACATCCCATGGGAGTCCTTTTCGGTGGAAAGTAGATGTCCCTGGGACGTCCCTAGTAGGTACCATGTTCCGACAAAGGATATCCCAGGGACGTCCTAGTAGCAAATGAAGGACGTCCCTGGGATGTACAGGGGATGTACTCGTGTCGTTAGGGACTATTAAGCAGTGCCATTCAATAAAAATCAAATCATGAAAAATTCACAAGTCGACCATGGTCAATTTAATATACTACATAAAGTGAGGAAGGAAAATTCTTCGATTATTAAACAAAATTGATAAAACATCTTTCCAGGGGAGCTGGTTATATGTATTCCGCGGCAATACATTCGGGACAATACATTCATAATCCAACGGTGAATTATAGATATCGTCAAATCACCCTCACTCAAAATCTGCATACAGCTGTTTCGATCTTATTAGATCTTATCAGTGCAGCTTATTTGACTTGGAGTGAATTAACAAATTTCTAATTGTTCCCCAATAGAAATCGCGGTCGGGACTACTATCTGGATAACAACCCAGAGCGCACTCCACCAAGGATATTTGAAACCAACAATTCACCGCTTCGATCGAAAACGCAGAATCTCGTCGCGAGAATACATATTTCCTGACATGAAATGTATACGTGGCGTAGGTGAATAAAGTTGTTATATTACATAGTTATATCGCAAAACTTTACCAGTTCGCAGTGGTCACCATGAATAGTTTCTATTATAGTACAGTAAATAGAGACACAAAAATGGCATTTACTAAAAAAAAATACTTAATGGCTGACATTTTTCGGGGGTGTTCGGGGGCATGTCCTGAGTCTAAAACAGAGTTTTCGTATTCGAGGGGGTGGGGGAAGATACAACCCCCGGTCTATATGAGGGTGAATTCGTTTTAACTATATATCTCCGTTGCTGTTGCCCGTACAGTCAAGTCCAAGAGATCATGTTTGTAGGAAATTGAATTATCTATCCAATGATAATAAAATCGAGGTTATAGGTCCATTAGGTCAATTACAATTGCCGGTCAAAGGTCAAAAGTGAAGGGTAGTTTTTCCTTTTTCGCGACTACCGTGAAACCTGTAAGTTTTGTCGCATACTGCTTTGATACAATTTCATAGTACTTGAAGTTACCTACAAAATGAGCTCTCGAACACCCTTCTACGATGAAGAGTTTTCCATCACTCCAACGATCAAGTTGACCGTGCGCGCCAATGTTGACCGCGCGAGCCGCGTGTCGTGTTCTCATTGCTCGTACATTGCACTCTCTACGTGCAGTTAATAATTATCGTTGAATTTTTTCCTAATTAGAATTAATAATATGGGTGAAGGTGGACTTGTTTTTACGTGCGTTTTTTTAAAACTCGCCGTAGATTATTAAAATACTCCAGGGAAGTTTAGTCAATACTCCCTAAAATTTAGGGAGCTACGTCACTGTGTTGACAGGTCATTAATATTCAAAAACCTGTGCCCTCGGACAATTCTTCTTCTACAAGTTATACGGAGGAAACCAGGACGAGACTTTGAACTTCTATCGTTGCAAGCGTTTTCTCCAGTCTGGAAAAAAAAACACTCTCAATTTGGCTTCCCTACCACCTACTGAAGATGCGGCTCGTCTACACACGTATAGAGTGTATTATCAAGTTCAAGAATGGTTGGGAAATTACAAAGATCCTGAAGACTGTGGTTGGAAGAAAACGAAGAGCATTTATATGCCCGTCGCCTGCGAAAAAGATCCGGCGCCGCCAAGTTTGCTGAAATTAATTTCCTGCACCTGCGAAACTAGTTGTGGAAAGGCCTATGGTTGTCGACAAGCTTGGCTGAAATTTTCTCCGATTTGTGGGACTTGTAGCGGTACCGCGTGCAACAACATCGCCCAATATTCTACCCTGCAAGAAGATGACGATTTTCTCAACCACGACAGGAACTCGCCATCCATTCCTGAAGAAGACGTTCGTGGTGACACATTCGAAAAGGATGATGAATACGAAGATGGCGAAAAAAGTCCATCCAAAAGAGCCAAATTCACATGAAAGTCGCCAGCAGAAAAATTAATGATCGAGACACTTCAAATCATCAAACAGTACACGGCAATACACACACATTCATGACAGAGCACTGAACATTCAAAAGTTGGGGTTTTTATAGGGTTTTAGTGAGTAGGAGTCTCACACTATTCGGCAAGGGCAGACCTTGTCGTTTGTCCATGATGGATTTCCCGTTTTCCCTTGAAAAAAAAAACAAGTCCACCTTCAACCATATTATTAATTCTAATTAGGAAAAAATTTAACGATAATTATTAACTGCACGTAGAGAGTGCAATGTACGAGCAATGAGAACACGACACGCGGCTCGCGCGGTCAACATTGGCGCGCGCGGTCAACTTGATCGTTGGAGTGATGGAAAACTCTTCATCGTAGAAGGGTGTTCGAGAGCTCATTTTGTACGTAACTTCAAGTTCTTTGAAATTGTATCAAAACAGTATGCGAAAAAACTTACCGGTTTCACGGTATTCGCGAAAAATGAAAAACTACCCTTCACTTTTGACCTTTGACCGGCAATTGTAATTGACCTATGACCTCTATTTTATTATAATTGGATAGATAATTCAATTTCCTACAAATATGATCTCTTGGACTTGACTGTACGGGCAACAGCAACGGATATATAGAATTAAAACGAACTTACCCCCATATAGACCGGGGGTTGTATCTTCCCCCACCCCCTCGAATACGAAAACTCAGTTTTAGACTCAGGACATGCCCCCGAATACCCCCGAAAAATTTCAGCGATTAAGTATTTTTTTTTAGTAAAATATACCTTTTTACTGTACTATTACGGACCATTCATAAATTACTTCACACGTTGAGGGGGAGAGAGGGGGTCGACGAAGTGTGAAATTGTGTGACAAGGGGGTGGGGTGGGTCCTAAATTTCGTGATGTCACATTTCAAAATCTACTTAGTACGCAAATCATGTGCGCGAATCCCAATATTTATTACAAATATTAAAATGCGAGGTTGTCCCATGTTGTGGTGTACGACGATCTAGTCTTTGGCGACTATTGCGAGAAGGGTTCTTACCCCGAAGGTAAATTTGCTCCACTTTATTACTTCAGTTAGCTTTGGATCTCCGAGCGTCATCACATTTGAACTAAGTTCCGTATGATAGCTATTGCCCAAGTGTCGAAGCATACTTGTTTAAGCGATCATGTGGCATCTGTGTTCTATATTTTGCATCATAAAACTACTAATCAACACAAGCAATTACATAAGAGGCAACAAGAAGTTTTACCTATCGCGAAGATTCGTCCTCAAAGAAATGCTGCTAGACGTGCCAGAGAACTTCTTTGTGTGGATGATGACGATGATGCAGTATGGTTAGATGAAAAAGATGTTGACACAACTTATATTCCTGACATTAACAACCCAAACGAGAACGCAGTGGCTGCTATGCCAGTTATGAATAATTTAAAAGAATGACCTCAAGATTATTAAGTTTGTATCTTTAAATAGTATAATTCTTTTAATATTTTTTGTTTTGTTAATTTCTTTAATTATCATAGCCAATCGTTTTTCAGTTTGTTAATTTCTTTAATCAATATAATTAATTGTTTTTTGTTTTGATAATTGTTTGCTTTGATGTTAATTTCATTGAAAAATAATTTAAATGTAAATAAAACTGATTTCGAAAGGGTTTTCATTCAATAACTTATAAATGTAAATTTGCAGAATATTTGACGTCAAACTAGGGAGGGGGGAATCTCACAAATGTGACCAGCTGTGACAAGGACGGGGGCAGGGGCAAAAAAATCATGAAATTCGTGTGACGTAATTTATGGATGACTCCTTATCACGCCTGCATGCAATAGTTTACTTTATCGGAATCTACAAGTTGTCCAGTCTGTATATGAAATCCATCGAAAATATTTCTTATAGGTATACTTTCAGTTTGGTGGAACAGAGAATAGTTCATCAAATATTTAATGTTCTCACATTCCACTCTACTCGACTTTTCTAATCATAAATTTCAAACGCGATATTACGATTTCGATATCAAATGACGAAACAGCTTATATTTCAGTTTTATTACGTTCGCTACTGCACCGGTATTACAGCTATAAAGCTGCTCGGCAGAGCGATCCATTGTTTCAACTTGGCTGGTCAAAGGCAGACTGTCCAATCTTGATTGACGACTATAGCTGAATTTTTAATTTCTGCCATTGTCCTTCCGAGCTGCATCTGCGAAAGAGACAAGCTTCTGATATCGACAAGCAATGTTTCAGGCAGGGTTTTGTCTGCCTGATGCCGTACAGACATTTCCATTATTCTCTTTTCAACTGAACTAGAATTTCAGATGTATTTTAAATTTGATATCGAATTGTTCTCCAGGCGACACTGTTATTCCCGATTTGATGACAGAAATTTTAATCTTTCCGACATTTGATGCACAAAAGGGTTCGAGAACGGAAAACAAATATTTATTACTTTTCGACCTGGAATATTCGTTGAAATTATTTTCAGCTTTGATGAATGGATAAATTGACAGTTTGATTAAAATAGTATGGCGGGTTTTCTGGGTGCTTACATTTAGTTTAGTTCAAAACAATCTCTGTTGTGAAATTGAAGACCATTCGCCTGTCATGTTGGAAATATACTAATGACTGAAATTATTTCAGTCCATTTATTTTATATCACTATCAAATAAACAGAAAAACATCTTCATTTGAATACGTATATCCAGCTTTCTTCCAAGATTATTTGAGATATTGAATACTCAATTTCTGACGTTCAACTTAGATAAATTGATTTTTAGTTAGAAATAACGTGAATTTCAAATATTGTGCTATTCTTGAATCAGTGTTTTGTGTAAAAATTTTGAGCAACAACATTTTATCCGTAAGAAACTACTAGAAGAATAAGTGTATTTCCTTTATTTTTGTTGCTTTTCAGTAGGATATTTTTATTGTCTACTAAAATTTCAATTTAAGATGGATTTGTTGCCTTTCATAAACACCGAGCTAGTTAGTAAAGTGTTTCTACTTGCTGACTAGCAATCAGGAAGTCCCCAGTTCAAACCTCGAGGTCGACTATTCTGCGATCAGTTTTTTTCTAAGGATTCCTCATGGTGTTGGTAAGTCTCTATTTGCAAACTTAAAAAGGCCAATTTTGAACCACAATTCATCCTCCGAACTCCACTACACCTCTTAGCCGGTTTCACCGATTCCTATAATGCACTCGTATATACAAGTGAAATGATCTGACTGCAAGAGTTCATTCCCATAACTCAAGCAGCCCGCCACTCTCTCAGAAACTTGAGGAAGAAATTAAATAAGTGGGGTTTTTTGTTTTCTAACAAATATAACCGTGAAATTAGTCCATACGTTATGAATATATGTCTACTAAAGTTCTGAACGCCATAACGTTGTTTGCATCGCATTCTGTTTGTAGTTTCACACTGGATCTCAATTCAGTCACGGTTGTAGAGTACCAGCTAGGCATTGTCCTTCCGAGCTGCATCTGCTAAAGAGACAAGCTTCTGATATCGACAAGCAATGTTTCAGGCAGGGTTTTGTCTGCCTGATGCCGTACAGACATTTCCATTATTCTCTTTTCAACTGAACTAGAATTTCAGATGTATTTTAAATTTGATATCGAATTGTTCTCCAAGCGACACTGTTATTCCCGATTTGATGAAATTTTAATCTTTCCGACATTTGATGCACAAAAGGGTTCGAGAACGAAAAACAAATATTTATTACTTTTCGACCTGTAATATTCGTTGAAATTATTTTCAGCTTTGATGAATGGATAAATTGACAGTTTGATTAAAATAGTATGAAGGGTTTTCTGGGTGGTGCTTCCATTTAGTTTAGTTCAAAATACAATCTCTGTTGTTATATTGAAGACCATTCGCCTGTCATATTGGAAATATACTAATGACTGAAATTATTTCAGTCCATTTATTCTTTAGCAGTCATTTACATATATGCAAATCAAGGTAATTTTTGGCGATATGTTATAAACTTCACGATAACATTATATCAATGGATTCAATAAAATCGATTGAAGATTTATTTATTATAGATCTTCATCTTTATTGAAATAGGATATCCTACTATACAAACAAGCTATACAAAGCATAAAGAAAAAAAGGTATGTGGTACATATTGAAATGATTCAAAAGACATGACAAACATCCAATAAATACATTATAAAGTCAATCATATTATAAGCATAAAAATATCTCAGAACAAAAATTGTAGCTACAGGTAACACACACCTGATAAATATCACATTTGTTCATTTGAAACCACTTTCTTCAGTTCTTTTTTGAAATTGATCAAAGATGGGCTATGTTCAATTACCTTTGGTAATTTGTTGAACTGATCAAAACTTCTGAAAAACAAAGAGTTCATGGTGTTTTTGTGATTTGTTCTGTTTATATATAAATTAGTATTATTACGAGTGAAATAGTGGTGAATATCACGATAAGAGACAATGAGATGGTTCTAAATTGTTCAATATTTGAATATTTTCAATTTTTTTTATTTTTCAATATTTACTTATTCATTCATTTACTTACTGTACAAAGGAATACAAACAGGAAACGCCCAGAAATAGTATTCACTCAAGTTAAATATTATATGACACCTAATATAAAAGATATACAATAACAAATAAGAAGCTTGAACTTAAAAATAAGCAAAAGATGTCAAAAAAGCAACAAGCATCAAACTGAACAAAACGCTTCAGCACAGTTAGAAGAAATTTTGTTTTAATAAACGCCTGAGGGCATTTAAGGATGTATTGAACATATCTATCTTAGCAAAAGAAGCATTATAACCGTTCAACATTCTGCATATAGGAGAATTACGTGGGCTATGGCTCGAAGAAGAAGTATTCAAATTATAATTTTTGAAGTGAGTATATGATCTTAGAGGGGGGTTGCGCATAAGGAATGCTTACAAACTTTTGTTCTTTTTTATTACAGTTGACCCCATATCCTTCATTGAAGAAATACTTTTCTTCATAAAACATTAAACTATTTATTACCCTCAGTGGAAAGTGTAGCATCATTTGATATTAATTGATACTTATAGCAATGAAATAACATCGCAAGTTATTACTATAATTATTCCAAAACATTCTTTCTTTGTTGTCCCCCCTGTATTGTCAACAATGACATTGACATCGAGGAGGCATAAAAAACCTAACCTACATCCTGCGGAGATTCACATGTCATGTAAAAATCATTAATAAATATTTAAATCAAAGTTAATAATACTTTATTTAATGAAAGATAATAAACATAACAGAAAGTGATTGTTAATATCTATAGTATGAATAATTTTTAGTTTCTCGGACGCAATTGTAAATTAAAACTCATTTAGTTCAATAAGTCATCGACTAGCAGCCCTCAACTCATGTTTAATTGAGGTTTATCCATTCCTTTAATGCAGTGGTTCTTAACCTTTTCAATGAGAGACTATTCAACAAAATTTCTGTCTTGTCAGGGACCACCAACTTTTTGTAAGTGATATTACCTTCAAAAAGTCGATGAAGATAAACGGTTTTTTGTGACTGCATAATTTTAACTAACTTTTGAATCCTTGGTTCAGTGCTACTGAAAGCCAAACACATGTCGGCAAGATTTCGGTGCTTGTTTTTCATTATCAAAAGCGACTAGAACCCTTGCTCAAATAAATATGTCGATGAAAACAAAGTCAAATGAGGTATACCTTGAATCTTTGGAAAATAAATTACGTTTTGAATACAAAAATCTTTAAGATTTATTCATGGCTCGAATATATATTTCAATTTGTTTGTCGTGTTGCATTTCGTTCAATTTTTCTTCAATTTCATTAAGAACTCAAACATTCTGACAATGGAAGGATTGCGAACCAGTTTCTGAATACTTTTTGTCTTCGCAGTTCGGAAAATAACGATTGAATTCACTTTTCAAATTTGTTAAATGGAGTATCATGTTTGCTTTGTAATTCTTCTTTTCCCTTGGCATTGTGTTCCCCAATTATTTCATACAAATTATCGATCGCAGAAATTGTAACGTGTAAATTCTCCGCTTAACCACCGCCACTGAATTCTACATCGAAATACCGTGATTCACGCTATCAAATGATACCTCATTTTTGTTTCACCGATGAATAATAGACTCGCCCAGTTAGGAATGACTTGCGTACGACGAGAATATCGAGATAGCGTCGAATTTGCACGTGAAACATCGTTCTCTTTTGGCAGGTATCCGTTGAAGATACAACATCGTTAAGAGTCAAATAATATTCAATAACTATTAAACGAATATTCAGTTTATTAAAATTATTAAGTATCTGTGGCGCCTGATAGACGGTAAGTTATGAGAAGAAATCTAGTTATTTCGTATAAATGCATTATCTTGAAAATCTGAATTGATTCCTTGTTTCATTTTCCGCCATTTCATTTTTTTATTTATCTATATTAAATTATTTATCTTTCAATATTGAAATAATCATCTTACATTTCTTAATTTAAAATATTTTAAATTTATTTACGTGTTTCACTCTCTCAATTTGACACAAGATTTTTGTAGGCTAACGATGGCAAATTTCACGTGGTCATATCTTATGTTCAGTTTAATGTTGGAACATATACTGTCTTTCTTAGCATCTTTGCTTGAGATAAATCGAAATGTTAATTTGAATTGGCCATCGATACCCTACAGAGATTCTTGGGAGATTTTAAGTTTGAGATTTTATGTTGATTTGCCCCGAATTATTTTAGTCACCTTGGCTGGAGCTAGGAAGCATTTTGATTGGAACTAAAAACCACTTTGGCTGGAACATTTAACAGAAGCCACGATATAACCGCAGCTAGAACTACTAAGCAACTAGGGACGAAGATTTCCAAGTGTGGGGAAAAGATTGGGCAATCACAAGAATACAATCCACCTATAATATAATCAATAAAACGTCGATAGAAAATTAAATAGAAAAACAGATAAGTCTCTTTGTATACATAATAAGAAAGTAGTAAATACCTTCATTTTATTTCTCGTTATTATTTCTGAAAACTAACTAGAACCTATATATGTATAACCAATCTCTCAGCTAGCTCGGGCATATAATAAAAAAGGAGAGAGGTTACAAAATATTGTCACTTTTGATCTTGTTAATCCATAACTCACTGTTTGCGATAAACGCATTGATTTTACCTGCATATGCAAATATATTGTCGATGCCGTGAAACTATAAATTTACGGACTCTTTGTCAGTTGAAGGTTCAATTTATTTATTTAAGCAAAAAAAATCAACTAAATAATACTGGTCATAAGCGCACCACGCACGAGACTACCTAATGAAAAAAAAAGAACCACCAGCTTTCGTAAGCTGCTGCAAGAGATCAACTACTCAACAGGAAACTCTGAAAATTGACGATAACATGGCAGACATATTGAATAGAAATTATAAAAATACGTTAATACTCGAATTTTTGAAAAATATACAAATGTACTTGAAAGTGTAAGATACCCATAGTCCGATAATGACTCCACGCGATCGAAACAGTAGACCAAATAAAAAAATTCATAAATAAATGAATAATGGAAGATTATTTGATATTCGGTCTAACAGAACTGTTTCAGAAAGTTTTTGTTTTCCTTAAGTTACAAATATTTTCACTTCTTCCCTTAGTTCATACAACCTTGAAAGAATATTTCCTTGGGAAAGCCAATGCAACTCTGTATGGAAAAGAATACTTTAGTGTTCAGAGTTCATATCAGAGCATAATTGTTTGAATTATGTGCATTCGGTGCACTGCTTTTGGCGAAGTTAACAACTTTTATAACAATTTTCAACGCAATAGCCAAGCATTCTGGGAGGGTTTTTTGGCAGCCAATGCTTGGCGACGACCAACGCAATATATTGATCTTGCAGATGGATTTTTCATTATATCAATGCAACAAAATCTGAGGTGGAATCAAGCATGGCAGGAGCACCATCCGTACAAATTCCCGCAAGCATTTGCCACTGAAGACGATATTCCTCAAAATATAGATTTATCTCATCAACACCTTGCCTCGTTTCCAGTCACTTGGAAAGCAGTTACTTTTTTTTTAATGCTTTATTGTCATGTAGAAATCGAGCAAATAGAAGTAATTGACAGCATTGTCAAACGTCGTTAGATTCATCACATTGCATTGCAGAGTGAAGGGGGCTGAAATGATCGAACGCGACTTATTCAATTATATGACTTATTCAATATTCTTAGGAAGGCTTCGCGGACCACCTCGAGTGCTCCCAGGGAGCACCAGTGGTCCGCGGACTACCGGTTAAGAACCACTGCTTCAATGAAACAAGTCCACAGAGATGAACTGAAATATTACAACATAAAAATAGAACTACACTTCATTACGATTCGTTATCACTTATTGCACAACATATTATTCATGCATCAGAATTAGTCCATTTCTGAAATACTGAAGCAATTTTATCATATCAATGGTAAAATGGTGAGTGTAAATATCGGAGGCATTGAAATCATCTTCAATTAACAAATTCTATTATCCATTGTGAACTTATTATAATACAGGTAATTTAGTTTTGTTGTTTATTTCCGACTTAATAAGTAGTAAAGCATTCAAAAGAATATGATTAAGATAAACAGAGTTCTCGTTTGGTAATTAGTTATTTTTCATGAGAAGCAACTATAATTCATGATTGTTATGGAACACGTACGTGTTTCTAAAAGTAACTGAATTTTTTCATCAATTTATGTTCCCACGGGGAATAATCTATGAAACTAACGGTTGTCAAAATAAATCATACCTTACCTAGTGAAATTCGTTTGCTAAGAAAATTAAAATAGTAGGTACTCTTCCTTCAAGTTTCTTTCACTGGATAAAGAACTCGTTCTATGGACTGAATGAGCAATTCAACCATCCATTTAGTTAACTGGCTTATTTCTTTTTAAATTCAGCATTTGTTTTTGAGACACGAAGGGTCATTATTGCAATTCCCATTTCAATTTTATGCTCCTTAATAACTTCAAAATGATTTAAATGAAACAGCGAAAATTCCTTTTACTGCAATTTTTTTAAAAATAAATTTTGATAGAATATGTTTGTTGGTTAACTAACAAAATCGAATATTGAAATAATTGAAGCCCAAATTCACAATGATTCATTTAAAATGAATAAAATAAAATTATTCGATCCATTTCATTGAGAGCTTTTATCAGAAGATAATATAATATGTATGAAAAATATCTAAGTTGATATTGAAATCTTGAAAATCTGTATTAAGATATAGGGATAACTATGGATATTTTCCTAGATTCTTTCACTGAACTATTTAGAAAGTCTACTATTTTTTAGAAGAAATGATAGGTTATCAATGGAAAGATTATTATTATTGAGCTAAGTCACTAAGTCAATCTGGAGGAACTGTGGAGGTGACCAAATCCTCAAAAACTCCCAAAAAAACATAAAATACCTACAAAAACAGGAGGTCAACTTAATCTACCCAATTTGGATGGTTTGGTGGTGCAAAAACACTCAAAAAAGGCGATTTTCTGATACTATCTTAATAATGAATGGGTACATCTTTTTCGTCAGTTTGGAGACTTAACCAAATTTTGATAAGTTTCTTCTGTCTCAAATTTCGGCTCATTTGGTCTGAGAACCTCTGGGGAAGCTGAAAAAAAGCGAAGAAAATACATCTGAAAAAAAAAGTTTCAATGGAGAAAACTACTTCAAAAATAGAATATAGTAGGTATCTGAAAAATAAAATTTGAATTGGAAAAAAACTTTTAATTTAAAATGGATATAAACGACGTTTCAGTCAATCGGGCATGTATCCTTCACTACAGGATATTATGGTATATTAACATAGGTTTTTCAAAATAGACTATCCATAGAGAAACTTCCAAATATTTTTGCAATAATTAGCAAAGTCCATTAGAGTTATAAACTTACTGAAATAAAAACGAAGAAAATGGTGAAATAATAAAATTAAGACTTATCAAATAACCCTCCAAAGGTTCAGATATTTTGATCTATTGAAGTATAGTTTTCTTTGACAAAATAATTATTTGTAAGCAGGATTTTTGATATGATTTTTGATATGATTATTTTCAGGAATCATTAATTTTGCCACTAGAATTACTCTCTTTTTGTAGTTGACAAATCACTTCAGTAGTAAGCACTGACTAGGTCTGAAATAACGAAAGCATTGTTCTCGAGTTTGCGGGATACGCCAAATGTTTGATATCACTGTGGGATGAACAGAAACATATCTCAATTTGAATCCGTATATCCAGCTTTCTTCCAAGATTATTTGAGATATTGACTACTCAATTTTTGATGTTTAACTTAGATAAATTGATTTTTATTTTGAAATTACGTGAATTTCGAATGTTGTGCTATATTTGAATCAGGGTTTTAGGTATGTAAAAATTTTGAGCAGCTACATTATATCGATAAGAAACTACTAGAAGAATAAGTGTATTTCCTCCATTTTTGTTGTCTTTCAGTAGAATATTTTTATTGTCTACTAAGTTTGCAAGTTAAGATGTATTTGTTGCCTTTCAAACACAGAGCTAGCTAGTGAAGTGTTTTTACTTGATGACTAGCAATCAGGAAGTCCCAGGTACAAACCTCGTGGTCGACTGTTCTGTGATCAGTTTCTTTCTAAAATTTCCTTATGGCGTTGGTAAGTCTCTATTTGCAAACTTACAAAGGCCAATTTTGAACCATAATTCATTCTCCGAACCCCACTATACCTCTTAGCCGGTTTCAACGATTCCTATAATGAAGCGGTATATATAAGTCTAATGATCTGAGTGAAAGAGTACCAAGCTAGTTAGTCGAGTACGTTAGGTATTAGCTGGCTAGTATTTGGGAGGTCTCGGGTACAAATCCCGGGGCCGACTGGTCTGCCATGAGTTTTTTCAGAGGTTTCCTCATGGTAATGTAAGTCACTGCTTGGAAACCTACAAGGCGAATGCTGGGCCAGTATTAATCCTCTGAACCCTACCCACACTTCCTATGTTCCATAAATATCCCGTCTCACCTATCCTTAATGCACTTGTACATACAAGTGTATCCTCTGATCTGGCTGAAGGAGTTAATCCCAAACTCTAGCTGTCTGCCTCCCTAACACATACTTCAGGGAGGAATGAAACACGTGTGTTTCCATTTTTCTTTTTTTTTCTGAAAGAGCTAATTCCCATATCTCAAGCAGCCTGCCACTCTCTCACAAACTTGAGGAAGGAATTAAACACATCACCTTTTTTTGTTTTCAAACAAATAAGGTAATTGGGGGGAAGATGCCAAAAGGGGGAAGATGCCTAATCTAAGTATTTTGGATAATACTCAATAGATCGCGCCACATACACGGCTACGTTGTTATTGTGTTTATTATTAGAGAACATCATAGTTTTCGTAGCGCTTAAGTGCATGCAACTGTTCCTTGAGGTGATGTTGTGTTTTTTTATGCCGGTAAGTTTTTTACGATAGAAATTAATTATGTGATATCAGTGTTAAATGTTTTTTGTTGTGTGTTATCATAGGGTTTTGGTCATGGACGTTGATAGACCATGGCGTGCTTAGGGCGATAGGAGAGGGCGCCGTCAGGTGATGTAGCGAGAAGTGTTGAAGGATGGATAGTGTGTGCTGTAGACGGGGTACTGACGAATGCGGCTGCCGTCTGCGCGTCGCCGGACACTCAAGCAGCTGGCAGAGTGAGTGTTCTGGTTGGGTGCTGGAGAGGACCTCGAGACGGGCGTCATGATAAGGGGCGAGCATCGGATCTCGACTTGACCTCGACTGTAGAAGAGGTGGAGTAATACGGTTCTATGGTAGATCGATAGAGCAAGAATGCGTTACGGTGGCTGCTGCAACAGACCTGACTCGAGGGCAGGGCTGTGGTTACAACAAAAGCAGTGACAGATGTAAGGTTGTGAGAGAGTGGCGGAAGTTAATCGGCAGCGTGAGAGTGAGGTAGTGCTCAACGTCGTTGCACGTCGAGTGCTGTGGTTACTACTGAGTCAGAAGGTGTCTACATTTAGTTGGCAGAGTGGCATGTTGAATGTGTCACGGCCATATGGACGTGTGCGGTTAGGAGCTCGTAGTGGATTTGCAGTGCTTTGAGTTCGCTGGAGGTTGTCCGATGTGGATGTACAGGGGTCTGTTGGCTGAGCTTAGGAAGGCTACACAAGCTTAGGCGAAGGGGTACGAATTAAGAGTGCACTCAGAATCGGATCCAGATCTAGTATAGCGTCTGTCGTAGACTGAAGGGCGCACGCCGGGCCTGCCAGTGGCCTGTGAAGAGGCGGTGTGTGGCAACAGGTTGTACTGACCTTACGGCCTAGGTGGGATGCTCCCTGGTATGGCGTCCGGTCAGCGTATGGGGAGGGGACGGTGCTCTGGGGATAACAGCTCATTTATGTAGTTTGCATTCCATTACAAGATACTCCCTGTCCTATTTTGGAATGAGAAAAAGGGTTTTGTTATTTTTGGATTGGTTGGTTTGGCAATCTTAATACCTAAGGGTTGGGGTAAAACGCCAGATCCGTGTGGGGTAAATGCCTTATCTTAACTTGCACTGTACACTTTGTTTTTTCCTCAGGTTGGGTCTATTTTGGTTAGTGGTTTTTCCTTTCAGTACGGTCCTAATTGAATAAGTTTCTTCGAATTTTCTTGTTGTGGTGTGGTTAGGTAAGATTGCCCACGGAACGTCGTCAAGAAAATCAAAACTAGAGGCGAATGGGCTGAAGAAGACGCTTAGAGCAGCTGCAAGTGGGATTTACGTCAGCAGCCAACCCTGAGTGGCCAAATGCATTGCTAAAGAATATAGAATCGCCTCTAGCGAACTTGACTGGAGACGTGTAAAAGATAACAATCTTGACAAAGGGCAGTCTTGGACCAACCGATCGTCCTGTAGGTTTATTGAAAATGAACTGTAGACTGGTGTCTTAATACTAAAACGGTTAGAAATAATTTGGCTATGGCTCGACTTCAAGAGACGTAAAGACACCTTGGGCTTTTTCCTTCTCGCCAAAGAATGGGTTAAATGTAGATTTAACTCTAGAATAAATAATGTAGCAGGTACGATTGGTTTAGATGGAATAGCACTGTGTAATCAGTGGATAAGAATCATACCCAGGGCGTCGAATAACTGAGGTAAGTGTTGATTTAAGTAAATAAGTTTGAAAGATATTTCTTTGTTTCTTTGGTGTTTTAGCAGGTGATCAGTGTTGGGCCGAAGGCTATTAAATCCACATGCGTGTCGTAAGCGCGCAACGGGTGTCGAGAATGGGTGTTCTAGATTGCGGGTTGTTGAATTATCCATGCTCCAAAGATGCAATTCCCACATGGTGCCTATGGCTTTTAGCTGAAGCACCAAACTGGAAATTCACAGGAAGAAGGTGGCACATGTCGATGCATAAAACTCTGACGAAGCATAGCGGCGACGTAGCTGTAGTAATTTTGATGATATTGCACCAAGTTCCATCCGTAAGCTGGGTCCTAGTAGGCCGAAACGTTAGAAAACAGACGATGCAGAAGTCCTTACTTCTCGCTGAACTACCGCCAAAGAGAAGAACGCAAAAAATTGAAGAAAAACAAGAAGAAGCAACAAGGAAGGCACTAAGTTAGAGAAGAAACTGTCGTAAAAAAGGTAACAGAAAAGAGAAGAATGTGCACAGCGGTAGCAGTAGTGAAGGAAAGTCAAGCTGGAGATGAAAATAATGTCTCAGAACCATAGCTCTAGAATGAACCTGACAGTGACAAGGACGACTTCTGTGCAGCAGTTGCGATTGGCTTTTAACTTTGACAAAAAAGGGTCGCAAGTGTGACTGGATTTTGCTGGGTGTGTATGCAACAAGTGGCTACACGAAACCAGTGTGCTCGGGCGAATATGTGCGATCCCTGCCAAGAAGTCCGTAATAAAACATTGCAAGAACTTTTAGACTTGGTGTAAGATGGCACTTTAGCGGAGGTATGACCCCCAAATTTGTGCATCCTCACCTCCAAGGTCTGTCGGCATCTTACTCCCGTAGTGTGGGGTGAAAGGTTGCGGAGAATGACAGCTGTCCAAGTGTTGTATGCCAAGCTTTTTCGTGTTAGTTTTGGTAAAGAAAGAATAAAAACTTTTTGTGTTTAATCATTTGTTTATTGTATTTGTAATAGAATACACAGTTTTTGTAAGTTTTGAATAAAGTTAATTATTTTTTTTTGATTTAAAAAAAAATGTTACGCGTCTTCCCCCCAATTACCTTATAACCGTGAAATTAGTTCATACGTTATGAATATATACCTACTAAAGTTCTTAACTCCATAACGTTTTTTGCATCGCATTCTGTTTGTAGTTTCACACTGGATCTCAATTCAGTCACGGTTGTGGAGTACCAGCTAGACATTAGAAATTCGGAATGCTGTGATTATCAGGGAAACCTCGTGGCAGTAACCGAAGTAGATGATCAAACTCCTCCCAACATTTAAGAGGTGATAGATGTGTACCAGCATCCGCCGACCTGATTGGTATAAGTATAAAATTACTGAAATTACCAATAGCTGCAGTCCTACTTCCAAGCACTGCTGAAGGCTCTATCAGACTACGGGCAGATGAGATCGATGCTTTGAAAGTGATTTTGAGTTCACATTAGGCTATGCTTCATCAGTTGTTAAAACTGTTTGACCATAAATTATGGAAATATATCGATATTATTAAGTTGCTATCGGCTTTCATACTCATTTTATATAATAGTTACTATAGTGAAATAAAGAAGATAGATATTTTAATTTGCCCGAAAGTATTTTATATTTCATGAAAATGTATTTTTTGTACACCAGTCATTAAAATGCATTCCTGGAATTTTAAAAGTGTACGTTTATAAGATATTGTGTTAAAAATATTTTTTAACGCTCCTGTTAAAAATCTTTTTAACACGTAGTGTTAAAAGAATAATCCTTATAAACAGACATTTTTGAGGACAATTTCAATGAAGTTTCCTTCTATGTTCTTCAATCTACACCAGGCATTTCTAGTGTGGCTCTTTTTGCAGCCTCTTCAATGTCCATTGGTAACAAATCATCACTTTTATTTGGATTAACATTTTTGAAACTGTTTTTGTCAAAAATAATTAGTCAAGCATGAGTTTTGGCATAGTTACAGCCTATATAGGTTGAAGGAGAGGTGTAGAAAGCTAAAATTTATATATGGTAATACATACATCAAAAGAAATTTCCGGAAAAATTAGTTCCATAGAAAAACTACTCCGTCGTATTCGCTGTTTTATATAATCATTATTACGTTAATAATGACAATGTCAAACACTTAACATTCAAACTTGAATATTTATTTAATTACAGTCTAATTCAGACCACTAGTTAATTTAATTATGAACATAAAGATCTTGATTGATATTTGAAAATATGTTATTTTTAAGATTAAATAAATAGCTTCCATTCTCGTTCGAGGGAAATTCGAATTATTGAGCGTTTTTTTACTCGGTATAGATATTTATTTTTAACCTATATATTTACTTGCTCGTAGTTTCTGCAGAACTGTTTACTTACTGAAAGGCATCATAAAACATCTGTATACCTAATTTGTGAAAACTGTTATGTGTATCCATATATTCTTTGAAAAAATTTGTTTTGAGAAGCTTTATTATGATAAAATTTCAATTTGTTATTATTATGAAAGTTAATAATATATATATATATATATATATATATATATATATATATATATATATATATATATATATATATATATATATATATATATATATATATATATATATATATATATATATATATATATATATATATATATATATATATATATATATATATATATATATATATTCATATATAAAAGACGTGATATGAGGTGTGTTTATAAAATTCTCCACTAAAGATTCAGTACAGAAATAAAAAAAAAACCTGAGTAGGTAGCTCCTTCAGTAAGGTGCTAATTTCTTTTCCTTTATTCAAACTATTAACCCACCCGATTTGAAATGGCGGTAGAGGAGGCGAAATTCGTAAAATCCATGGAAAAACACTAAATCTCTACATCAAAACAGCGGCAGTTGAAGAAAATAGTTGAGAACAACAAAAAGCATTTTCGCTGATGAAATTTCAATCCTCTGAATCAATCTGAAGGACGCGAAGGTAGGCAAAACCCCCGAAACCACGAAAAAACAATAAATCTGAAGATCAAAATAGTGTCCATGGAGAAAAAACTTTATACCAATAATGGGCATTTTCCTAACATCAACACAATCTAAATGGGTTTGAGAGAGCGAAACTGTTTTTGTTAAGTCCATACAAATCCTTCGAACGCAAAATTTCGGTAATGTTGTTCATAATCAATTTCTACAACTTTTGTCTCCGGTTGGAAAAATTTTTGTTTGAAGATCTTGTCGTCTCTCTCTTCCATAAAGTACCAAAAAGTAACGGCCATATCAATAGGATCCAAACAAGGAAGAGGTTTCTTCTAAAAGTACTTCCAATTCACATAAAGTCTTTAAGTGCTTTCAAATACCCTTTAAATGGTACATTTATGTTACAAAACAGCTAGTAGACATTTTATTGAACTTTTTGCGGCAAACTCTGATAAGGATCCTTTTTAATTAGGAAAAGTGTCTGTCTTGAATGATGTAGACTTTCGATTAATTGGAATGTGAGGTGAGCATAATTCTTAAAATGATCAGATAGAAAAATTGAACTGATCTTATTGCTGTCTGATAGGAGCTCAAGATTTGCATAATCTAAAGTACTTATCTATGCGAAATGAACAGATGATAGCTTCAGGGATTTTGATTTCGCACAGACTTGCTTGGCTGTCGACTTCTAATCGGGTTATTTGAGTGAAACAACGGCATTTGACAGAATAAAAGAACCATAGAACTGAAAGAATGGCCTACGAGGCGTGGAATCGCAGAGCACAGCGTCCGGTGTTCATCGACATGTAGTAGATATAGAAGCCGGTGCGACGTTGTCATAGCACCGAATTTTTGTTCTAAAATTCCTTGTAAATTTTCGGGAAGCCTTTTTATTCTAGTCAACAAGAGCTTTTTTGTTCAACTTTTTTTAGTAGTATCGGATGAATATGAGCAAGATGTCATTCGATTAAAAAGATTCAAAAAATTAGGAAATTTCCTAAAAGAAAATCCTAACTTCCGGATCTGTAGGATCAATATTTATAATTTCTTCAGAGGGGTAAGAATCCGGCCAGAAACGGCATTCGCAAGTCACGCCCATTTAGGACACTTTAACAATAGACATTATTTAAAAATATTAAATTCAAAAATTCAAGCACTAACTGGATAGTTGAATGAACGCAAATAAAAAATAATTGGCAAAAAATTTTTATCGCGATTTTTCAATAACTTATGCATTACTAATTATTTTCTGCTTGAACATGAACATTGCAAGTGTGATAACTATAGATCTGAGATTTTTTCCTTTGTTGAAGATAGTTTTGAAAGGCTTCAGAATAGAATCCTGCTAAAACAGTAAAAAAAATTCAATTTTTCACTTTTTTACTAACAATTTGCAAAATTTCATATTTCAGCATCAAAAAATTATTAACTAACTATCGCATAACTAATTGAAAATTCGTGATAAAAATTTTTCTCCACCAAATTATTGTTCATTCACCACAATAAGTGCCTGAATTTTTTCATTACTCAATTTTCATATTCAATATGGGTAATTATTAAAAATATGATTTTGCTTAGTATATTTAATGTTAGTAATAATTGGTTTATGGGTACTAAAGTAGGACACATATGTTAGCGATTTAACTTTATGTGTCTAGAAGAAACAGCATTGCAGCGGTATTGTATCTTGTTGTAGATTTTTCTGGATAATTGCGTGAATTTTCAAATCAAATTGATCCAAAAAATTGTAAAAATGGCCCTGGGTTCTTATCCAAAAAGCTAATGTTAAAATCTTTACGTTTTTGTATGAAAAAACATGAAAAATGTCAAAAAATTTGTTTTCTTTAATTATTTATGCCTATTCCTGATTGTCCACACTATTTTTAAACACATTTGCACATACGAATACTGCTGACGTGCACGTGACTGTTACTGTTACACATTTTTGCACCTACTTTTTGTTTCGAGTGTCTGGAGTGTAACGTGCAAAAAAGAACTTGAAAAAGGTAGAGCATTTCACTGAAAACCAGCAAACGTCGACAACATTGCTCCAATCAGCAGCCATCAGACCGCTGAAACAATTTCGGTAAGACGAAAGAAGAAGCAGAGTCCTCTCCGATCGCTCCACACGCAAGAATGAAGAAGAAGAGGACTGGCAGCTCGGTGCTGTCACTGACCTAAGCGAACAACGATTACGTGTTGTTCGACTGTTTTTATTTTGATTGCGCCCGTTGATTTCCGACCTGCCTCAAGCGGCCACTCGAAAGTAGCACATGCGTGAAAATCCAATGCATATGCGAATGTTCATAATTGCAGTTTAATTTTAATATGGCTACTTCGTTATATTGAGATACGGTCTGATGACCCTTTCGTACGAAATACGATTAAAATTGGAACAGTGGCGTGCGATAAGTGGTACAAATTGCCAAAAAAAAATTTGATATGCTCCTAATTAATATATGACATGTACTGTGATATTACAATTTTCTCGCAGTGTTATCAGGTGTTTTAACTAACTCTTTTATGGTCACGTGTATCAAACTTTTGTCAATCGCCTTCTAGATGGATTATTCCCTGAAAGAATAGTGTCTTGAATTGAGTAGCAGAGCTCCGCCACTAAGGTCGTATTTTCCCCCCATTTGAATTTTTTTATATTCAAATGCTTTATTCCCTATGTCAATTTGGAAGGGCTGAGAAAAATTTATACTACCAAAAGGCACTTCCGTATCTTTAACTCAATCTACGTGAAAATATTTAACCCTCTGAATCAATTTGGAGGAGTTTTGGGGTGAAAAAATCCCTGGTTTTTTCAGTACGAAGATGCCAAAATTTTGACTGACTTTGGTTGTGCATCAAGAGATAACCCATATCACAAATTTCAACTCATTTGGTCTATAGGGATGTCAATATGCACCGGGGATATATATATATATATATATATATATATATATATATATATATATATATATACTTCTACTTCCGTACTTCAGTGATAACTTTCAATACATTGCAATGGTGTATGATTTTTGGGAGAAATATTATTAAAAATAATGTACTCACACGTCAAACATTCGTATGTTGTTAGGAATGATCTATGGGCTCATTAGGTACATGAAATGTGGCTCCAAAGTTTCTATAACACGCATGTCATGCAAACATTCTACACAAAATTATAAAAATATTAAATTTAAATAATTTGGTTTCTCTGATTAAATTTGTGCATATCTAGTGCAGATGATATTGCACGAAATAAAATCTTTTTGGGATAATATGACGTCAAATATTGGCAGATATGGCTTGCCACTTTTGAGTACATAATATATCAACCATACCGCTCTCAAGTTTTACTTGAAAATAGCGACATCTATTGTTTATGCACACAAAACATATTTTGCAATTTCAGTTAGGGATTTATCCTATAAATCCTGCAAATTCCTTGTTTATTTGCATCCTTCGACTCCGAAGATATAGTCTGAATTCAAATTTCAGTATGCCTCACAGTTTCTAAAACAATATATTTTTTATAACACATAAAAATACTAATATAACGATTTTTAGTTCAGAGTTTTCTTCCCTGAAATATTTTACAGATACCTACTTGTACTTGACATAAATAAACTGATTAATAAGCTCTTACAATCATTGAACTTGAAACTCCACAAGGAAATAATATTTTTAAAAAGAATATCCTACAAGCCCCACTACTGTCCCCCTAAAAATGTAGTTATTTTTTGAGAATATTTTCTTTAGTTCTAAATAAGGTAGTGGCGGTATATATGGCCCACCTAAAAATGAAAATGATTTTCTCCAAAACTTTATTGAAAAAAACAATAACTTTGATATAAACTTGAACTAAAACATCTAATCTCTCAACAAAAAATTAATCTTCGAGAAATTCCAACATAAAATAGGAATAAACACTGTACGAAAAAAAAAAGCAATTGGGCCATATTATCAACCCGGTCTGGAAATATGGCCCATACAAAATCTTACATGCAAAGCACAATTTAAGAACATCAGTTTATGCAATAAATATAATTATTGAAGAAAAAACAGATTAACTCATACACAGTTGTAACATTCATAATCATCTGTGTCATCCATAGTCAACCCTACACATTCTTCATGATAATAAGTTTGACACCTTACACAAATGCGCATGTCCATCTGTTCGTCTTTCTGGCACACCGGACAATACCATGATTCCTTCGGTTTTGATTTAGATTTGGAACATGATGGCTCTTCGTGGTTGAATAGGTGTTTAGTCACTTTTTGTGCTTTACAATTTATTGCCTTGCGTCGTGGTTTTTTGTTTTCAGGTACCTTGTTCAGGGGTGTTGGCAGTAATTCTTGAAATGACGGATGCAGGGTGTTGGTTTGACTTACCTCCTTTTCTTTTTGAATAAACTGGTTTTTCACAGTAGCTAAAGGTATGTTTAAGTCGCTATCATCATCAGAGGCCGAAGTACTTTCGTTCAATGTCTCTTCATCGTTGATTTGTAAAGGTTGTACCCCTGGTTGTGGTATGTGTGATGGCAAAGATGGCGCAAAAGGTGCCTCGGGAATAGCATTTGGATTAAATGGATAGATTCCCGTTGCTTCAAAACCGCTAGTAATGTTACCAGGTGTCATGCATGACGGCCAAACTTTTGATAAAATGATATTAAAGCGAGATTTGTTAAGATTCCTCTCAGGGTGTGTATCCCAATACCTCAACAACTGCGTATCCCAATTAGTTTCGAACGACCGATAAACAGACTTATCAAGCGGATGCAATTCATGTGTTGTATTTGAAGGTAAACAAAATAAAGTAATTCCGTGCTCATCAGCGGTTTCAACAATAGTATAGTCTAGATGACTCGATGCTCCATCGAAAATTAATAAAATACTTCCCTCTGTTTTATAACGAGCAAGGTGACGAATGAAACTCACGAACAATTCCGTTGTCATTGATCCTTTTGGAGCCATTCGCACTAGTGAACCTGGAGGAAGATTATCGTTAAATTCTGGTTTTAAACGTTTCCCTTTGAAAATAATGATTGGTGGAATACAGTTTCTTATTGCATTGACACACCCCACAACTGTTACATTTTCGGCGTGTTCTGGAGCTACCATGTGAATTCGTTTTGAACCTTTTTGGGCCATTACAGTTTGCTGATGATGAATAGTTAATCTGCAACCCTTTTCATCCATATTATATATCCGATGGGGTTGATCCATTATATTTAATTCTTCTAAAGTAGTGCCCAATTTATTAAAATAGTCATCCACAATCGCCTTGTTCAGCTTTTGGGCTCGAGCTGGATTCATCAACTGAGCCTTCCTTTTTGCCAAGTTGGGATGGCGACGACAAAACTGCGCCAGCCACGATTTTCCAGCGCACTCTTTAGTTTTGTTAAACTTGTGCTTTATCTTATTAATTTCACAATACCTAAATGCTTGGTGCCGTACTAATATTGGCGTAAGAGGTAATCCAATATCACAAAATCGAATGATTCTATTAACAAAATCATTTTCCTGCTCTGGAGTTAATACACTAGGACTCCCTAAGCGTTTTGTGGAAAGGCCATTCTGAATATATCTTCTCAAAGTACGTCGCGGAATTTCGAATCTTGCACTAGCATTTCTTTGACTCTCGCCAGCTCGAACAGCGTCTAGAGCAGCCTCTAAATTACTTTGATCCCATTGTTTGCGCAAATTCCTACTCGTCTTGCCCATTTTGAAAACTGTAAAACAAATGCTCATGTAGAAATAATAGTAAAATGTGTATTGGGTAATATGGCCCGGGCCATAATTCCAACTAAGCATTTGGGCCATATTACCAATTGTACTGCACACACGAACGATACGTAGAAAATAGTTCTAGAAAGTTATTTACGTCAAATGAGTATGTGATTATGGTGTACATACCTTCGAGTGTCGTTCATGCAAATTTTATCCTTGTCCTGACAGATTTGCCACTGTTTCGAGAAAAAACACTTGGCCTAACCTTACTATTTCATACGCTCCTCCTATGCTGGTACGGGAATTAAGCGGGAAAGCACATATTAGTCGGAAGATCGTACACATATTCACAGATGTCGTGTAAACTGTCGAAAGGAAACTGTTTACTTGAAGCAATTGAGAATTTAGCGCTAAGTTTGAAAATTGTCAGCACTGGGCCATATTTCACGCCGGGCCATATATACCGCCACTACCTTACTTCTAGAAGTAGAAGAAAAAGGTCCATAGTCTTGGAGCTTTATAACATCAAAAATCAATAATAACAGCATCTCGTTTGGTGTGAGACATTCTATATTCAAATTAAATATCGATAGAACTTCTCTCAAGATCTATCAAATCATAGTACCTGAACACACATGTAGTTTTAACAATAAATAAATAAGTAAACATACCTTCCTACACTATGAAAATTACTCGTTTGATAGCAAGCGTTCCTTCAATAGAAAAAATACGGAAATAAGGCATCGTAAGATATAAAATATCAATACGCAGGCTTGAAAAAGAAGTTGAAATTACTCGAAAGCATTTTTGTGTACAACAGATCAAGTCTCATCTGTCTGGTAACCACCTACTCAACTTTTTTACTTTATCCAACTTCATCTTTGTTCTGCTCTTAGTATGCCAGAAAGTGAAAACCATTTCAAATCTAGTGTTCTACAATGTATATCAACTTTAGTAGTTATAAACAAATGAACATTATAGTTCTCTTTTGTTCTGTGGGAATAAGTAGTCTTCCACAAGCCACTATTTAAATCTAGAATGTTGAAACAATCCACGAAAAAATCCAGAAATAAACATATATAATAAATCAATTTAAACTCTCCGGAAAAATCCACCAGGTTACCATGTCCATTATAATAATAATAATAATAATAATAATAACTTTATTCGCACACAACAAACATTACAAATATAAATAACAGGATTATTACATGGTGGGGGCGAACAAAGCAGTTTAGCGATAAGTGCAAAGCACTTGTTTCGCAAAAATATTACATAAATTTTACAATAGGAAAAGAATCAACAAAAGCACTATCAACGCACAGCAACGCAAAATGTTATCCACAGAGGAAAACACGATCTGCAAACACAAAATCAAAACATAAATTATATAATGTAAAACTCCCATAAATAATTATTTAATCACAATCTGTCACTTTAATTGGTTTTCTTTGAGGTACGTTTTCAATCTTTTTTTGAATGAGAACAGACTTGGGATATCCTGGATCGTCTCAGGAAGTTTATTATACAATTTTGGTCCAATGTATGTGTACGATCTTTGGCCAAGGGACTTCGACATATAAGGTAATACGTATTGGTTTCTTTGGCGCGTATTATAAGTGTGTAATGGCAGTTGAGCGGAGTGTTTCGTCTGATGATATTTAGTAACTACATTATAAAAGTGCAGTTGGCTCATGTCAAAGACCATAGCTTCCTCATAAAGTTGATCTGATGGGTATTTCGGGTCTTTGGAAAATATCAGTTTGAGAAATCTTCTCTGGATGACTTCCAGGGATTTGAGGTGTGTCTTCAATGCCCCTCCCCAAGCTATTATACCGTACCGCAGATGGCTCTCAACAAGTGCATGGTAGAGAATTTTCAGGTGTTGGACAGGTACTAATTTTTTCAAAAATTTGAATTTGAACAAAATTGTCTGCAGTTTTCTTACTACATATTTTATATGCAAATCCCATCTCAAGTATGGGTCAATTATTACACCTAAATATTTAATTTTGGTTTCAGGCAATATGGTTATTATCTCATTTTGTAGTGTAACTTCGATTCTATCGAATAATGGGAGACATCTGTTATTGGTATAGAAGGGTATGTAATTGATTTTTTCATAATTTATTGTCGGGAGCTTATATTCTAACCAGTTTTTGACCTGAACGAAATCCTGTTCCACTTTAGTTTTGAGGTCAATCCAGTTACTTTCCTTATAGAATAATGACATGTCGTCTGCAAATCCAATGATTTTTGCTTGACTTTGCAAGGAAAATATTCCATTACTATGAATATTCAACAATATGGGTCCCAGTACAGTACCTTGGGGTACTCCATATTCTATTGCTTTGGGTTCGCTCATGACATAATTCAGTTTCACAGATTGTTTTCGGTTTGTGAGATAGTTCTCAAATAACTGAAGACATATACCCCGCACCCCAATATCTTCCAAAGATTGCAGTAGTAGTTCGTGGCTTACCGTGTCAAGGGCCTTTGATGATTCTAAGAACAACGACAGACATGGCATATTCTGATCAAGAGCATTATGAATATTGTTGTGTAATTATTGAAATTTATATCTCACCAACCGCGAGTGTTCTCACCTTAATAGTAACATTAAAAATGACAGAATCTGACTATAAATCTCTTTTGTAATTTTATTTCGGAATTAATAAAATTGATAATATCTTAGTTCTCATTTCCATACCTATTAGAACGAAAAGATTTATCACAAGATGGAACCCGTTTATTGATTATAAATTGAATTAGCTTCTGATAAATTATCATCTACGTATTTCTAATTATTTAATTTAATAAGCAAAGTGAATCATTTTATGAAATGAGTATTGAATATAAAGGAAAAATATGTCTTCACAAACTGATTATTGGAGAATAATTGTTTGAAACGATTCCTTTCCGAAAATTTAATGCACTTTTCCTCTTAAATGAAAGCTGGTTATGTTAAACACTATCTGATACAAGAAATAATATGCGAGATGAATAAGTTAACAACATATTGTGAACAACAATAAAAAACCAGACTTAATTTCAGTATATAACGAAATTCGCTCATGAGATAAAAATATGTAAACTTTTCTACAAAAAAAAAGATAATAATTTTATGATAATAGGACACTTCTTCAACCTATATTTGGAATATGTATAGCGAAGTAGTAACTTTCAATAATTATATGCAGTTCGTAACAACACAGATAATATATGCAATTTACATTACTTTAACAAAATATCGTATGACGCATTTCGGTACACTGTATCATCGTCAGATACGAAAAAAATGCTTGAGCAGCAGAGCTCTGTACCTAGGTTGCATTTCCCCCTATCATTGGTTATTTTTCACATACAAATCCTCAAACCCCTACGTAAATTTGGAGTGACTGTGCAAGTGAGCAAAGCCTTGAAAATCATGAAATCCTCATATTAAAATGGTCGCTGTTGAGAAAAATAGCTGAAATCTATAAAGGATACTATCAAATCAATCTACTCACTGGATTTCAACCGACTTATTCAATCTGCAGAAACTGTAAAAACTTCAAAATATCTACATATAAATGGTGGAGCTAAGAGAAGGAACTTTATACCGCTAAAATGCACATTCCTAATAACAACTTGACCTGCGTACAAATTTCCAACCCTCTAACAAAACCAATTTGGACGGTGTTTGGGGTACACAAATTCTTCGAACGCTCTTCAAAAAGCCCCAGAAGGATAAATTTCGGATATTTTGTCCAAATAATTCGCTCATGTAGGTACCTCCCCATTACTATTTTCCACATAGTTTGGATATACCAAAATCCTGAATGAATTTACAAAATTATGATAGTTTTGTTCTTCCTCATGTCCAACCACAAGAGTGTAACCAACCTCCCTTTTAACAGATATTTATGCCCGAGCTAGCAGGGAGATTGGTTAAACATATAAGGGTTCTAGGTTGTTCTCAGTAATAATAACAAGAATAAAATGAAGGTATTTACTGTTTTCTCAATACATGGATGAGACTTATCTTTATGTTTTAGTATATATTCTGTCGACGTTTTTCTTGGGTGGATTGTACTCTTGACTTCTGCCCTTTTTGTAACTCTTTTCTTGGTAGCTCCAGATAAGGTGGATATTGGCTCCAGGTAAGGTGAATTTCAAACTTCAGACAATGTGGCTTTTAGCTCTAACCAAGGTGGCTAAAATAATTCGGGGCAAATCAACATACAATCTCAAACTTAATATGTTCCAAGAATATCTGTAGGGTATCGATGGCCAATTCAAACTAACATTTAGATTTATCTCAAGCAAAGATGCTAAGAAAGACAGTATATGTTCCAACATTAAACTGAACATCAGATATGACCACGTGAAATTTGCCATCGTTAGCCTACAAAAATCTTGTGTTAAATTGAGGAAATGAAATAAGCAAATAAAGTAAAAATATTTTAAATTAAGAAATGCAAGATGATTATTTCAATATTGAAAGATAAATAATTTAATATAGATAAATGAAAAAATATGAAATGGCGGAAAAATGAAATAAGGAATCAATTCAGATTTTCAAGATAATGCATTTATACGAAATAATTATATTTCTTCTCATAACTTACCGTCTATCAGACGCCACAGATACTTAATAATTTCAATAAACTTTAATAAACGTTCAATTGATATTGAATATAATTCTATTAGTTAACGATATTACTTGTTCAACAGTTATTTGGCTAAAGAGACCGATATTACGTGTTTCACGTGGAAATCCAACGCTATATCCATACTCTCTTGTACGCAGGTCATTCATTCAGGCGTTTTATAGCGAGGAATCACGGTATTTGAATGCATAGTTCGGTAGTAGTGGTTAAGTGGAGAATTTACACATTACAAGAGGTTAATGATACATTTAGAAATTCATTTGCAAAATTGATGATTAATCAAATCAACTCCTTAAAGGAGTTAGTTCCATAACACTCGACATAAAACCACTATTCGTCCTACAAGGGAGAATGTTAGAATATTTGACATCGGTGCCACACACAATAGAAACACTAGACAGTCTGTTTCGCAATAGCATCAACGCTGCGCCTCTGTGACGCAAATAAATGTTCATTTTCAATATACATAGTATATAGTTTATTTTTTTGCGGAAAATACGACTAAAAACTGGATTTCCCTTTACTCTACAGTTTCGAGTAAATGAGTTCATCTTTATATCTGATGATGGTATAATGTACCAAAACGCGTCATGCGAAATACGAAACGTGTCTGCTCCAAAGCTGAACATAATAGAAAATCAATGAAGTCATTATATTTATGAATAAATCTATAATTATAAGAAATTGAGGGATAAGTATAAGGTTATAGCGTTTTCTACCAGGAGTTTAATGATGTCAGTAACTTGTGAGTGCAGGGATGGCGAGATCAATAACACTGAGATTCAGAGTTTTCATATTTATCTTTTGGATGCCTCTAAATGTCTGTGCAGGTGGAGCTCGACTTTCCGTTTGTTCCTCTAGCAACTCCGACAATTACTGTACTTATTTCTCTATTTCTTGCACCGAATTCCAATATAAATGATGCTTCAGAATAATCCGTTTTAACAAATGAAATAGAAATAAATATGTGGAGGAAAAATTTCATTTTTCCGGTCAAGCTATTAACACTTCAATGAAATTAGATATCAATAAAGATTTTATGATCTAGTTTATGTGACTTTGAGAACTTTAAATAGCAATATCGATTTGCGTTTCAATAGTTTGATACCGAACGATTGTTTAGTGTAAAGGGATCAAAATACGAGGAGAATATTTGAATGAAATGTTTTAGATGGATTAAAGATGGCGGCGTTTATAAAATATTTCCAAATTTTTGTTGTTTTGTTCTGTCACGAAAATAAAGTTACCAAATTTCAGCTCATTTGACTCGATGGGAGCCGCTAAAGATACCAATATGTACCGGGAAATATATATATAGATATATATTTATATATATATATATATATATATATATATATATATATATACCGCCTTATAATTTAAACAAAATCAAAGTAAAACAAGCACCCTAAAATATTAAATAGGTACCTATTCGAGAAATTAATCAATTGTTGCCCAGCAAGAACCAACGAGGAGGTGAGACTTTTTTCTTGCCAGAAATAAAATAGGTCCCTCCCAAAAATAGATTAAAATAAAATTCTTGTCATAAAAGTCAAACAAAACTTAGTAAAATAACAACAAAATAAAATAATAAAATATACATTTAGACCTAAACAAAAAAATTTAAATAAATTCTTTGGTATAGACATCTATTTTTTTTTATAGATATAATAAAAACATTGTCTTTTTGATAATAAAATTCATCTATTTCATGAATTTTATACTTTTATGAACTCGGAGATTAGGTTAGTAAGGTTAGAAAAAGTCAGGTCAGCTCAAGTTTTTGAAAAAAAAAGATGACCCAGCGACAAAATAAGCTATAATCCGAAATTTCAAGAAAATCGGGGCAGTCTGTTGTATTATCGATAATTACCATAATTCCTGCATAGATGCCAGTGCCAAACAGAGGCATTTTTCTTAGTAAAAAGTAAACACTGCCAACAAAATAATTTATTTTACCTGTGATCCGGTAAGCCAAGGATGTCTCTCATAATTTCTGACATTAAAACCGCGATTCTGCTACGCTGTACCAAATTGTTTAATTCCGGGGTAGGTCGCAATGTTTTTATTAAAACTTTATCGTTTTAACTTAGTGCACTAAAGTTATGGGATAACAAATATTCCACTAAGTCACCATTGAAATTTTTAAAATTAACTTCAGTAACCGAACTCATTTTAAAAACAATACGCCAAATTAAAACCAAAACAAACTATTTTCGTCCACGACAAGTCACAACGGTCTATGTCCAGCGAATTCACTCGATTTTACCCGAAAGCCTATAGTTGTGATTGGTCGACATTGTATGAGACTTAGGTGCAATCGGTGTTGCCATTTACATGTGTTTTCCTTTTCTATTGCAATGAAGTATTCATTCGCAGTATTCGCACCGTTGTTTGCTTTTCTGTGGCAGGCATAATGAACGTTGAAAATATACCATTTTAAGCCTCTGCAGCGTTGCCACAAATCTTGAAATGAATGAAATGCAGTAAATGTAAATACCTTCTATCGTAATTAATAAATTATATTATAAAATGTAGGTTGAAAGGAAGGTAGGTGCATAAAATAATATGATTTTGATCAATATGAATATGCGGAATGCTGACTATTCAATATTATATATTAGTGATACACGGAATATTATTGAGGAGGAGGCTAAGCCTCCTTAGCCGCCTTCAAATAGCCGCCCCTGATTGTGAGTTTAGAATATTGGCGGATTACCGCTATATATATATATATATATATATATATATATATATATATATATATATCTTTATAAATATAATTCTTCTGTCCGTGTGTGTGACTGAACTACTCCTAAACTCCTAAACGGCCGGATCAATTTTTTTGACGAAATTTTTGGTGTAGAAAATGCTTATTTAATTAATTTTTTATTAATAAGTAGTTGTTGATCTCGGAATGTTTTGCATTGTATCCAGCAGATAGCGCTGCGATCTCAGTGTTGAGTATTCGATTGGACGCCATAGGCGAACCGTTCGACGGGGGCAGGAATGGACGTAGCACTCATAGGGATTCATGGATTTATATTTTCACGAATCTATTAAAAAGACGATGGAGCTGCATTAACTATAGATAGATAGTAACAATTTGTATGGCAGGAAAACGTTTACTGGTCCGCTCGTATATATATATATATATATATATATATATATATATATATATATATATATATATATATATATATATATATATATATATATATATATAATCAAGTACTAGGACATTTATTTGAAACTAATCAAACAAACCTCCTAGCGGAGCTGGTTATACGAGTTCACGAAACATCGAAATGCCTCCATATACCTTGGACGGTGTATGTTAGAAACATTTAGTTGTTTATCACCATCAATGGAAATGATAGACAGTCTGTTTCGCCCTTATTTGGGGCTCATCAGTATCATCCATCCATCGAAAGTGATAACCAACCAAATATTTCTAACGGCCTTATATTTTCCCTCAAGTGACTATATGGCATATAAATATGACACAGCGCCACTTGTCGGAAACAAATGAACCACATCTTACAGATAGATGAAAACATTTCGGCAACGTGAACTAGTACGCCCGAAAGTGATTACTATATTCGCTAAGCAAGAGTAAAGTTGCCAATGTTTCTAACATACACCGTCCAAGGTATATGGAGGCATTTCGATGTTTCGTGAACTCGTATAACCAGCTCCGCTAGGAGGTTTGTTTGATTAGTTTCAAATAAATGTCCTAGTACTTGATTTTATTGCCACGAACGTGTTTCGATAACACGAAGAATTCTGTTTTCTATATATATATATATATATATATATATATATATATGTATATATATATATATATATATTTATTATATATATATATATATATATATATATATATATATATATATATATATATATATATATATATATATATATATATATATATATATATATATATATATATATATATATATATATATATATATATATATATATATATATGAAAAACTTGGTTCACGGAATGAACCGCGTAAAAGATTTGAAAAATCTCGACGTTTCGGCTCCTTTTGCGAAGCCATCTTCAGGAGAATTAGAAGGTAAATAATTCAGACTCGTGGCCTCAATCTGCCTACTCCACGAATCGAATTAGGAGGAATCGGAAACAATACGATTGCGTGGTCTCAACCTGCCTACTCCACTAACCTTACTGCTTCCTGTCAACTCCGAAGTCTCAATCTGCCTACTCTTCAGAGTCAACTGACGGGCCGATCGTCGCGTGGCCGTATTTATAGGGGAGGGGGGTGGGTACTCACGCTCATCAGTGCGGGATGCACTCTGATTGGGTGTGACATGGCGACCACTCAGAAGTGGTTTCCATGCTGATGGGAGTCTGTGACTGTCATCTCTGGTGTTCAAACAATTTGGACGTTTTTCTATTTCTACAGCTTCACGGAAAATTCGGGATTTGAAAGATCGGACGGGAGCAATAGTTCTTGTATTGGGGAAATCGATAATGTGGCCTGTTTGGGTGTGATGTTGGGAAAGGGCGTTGGCGATATCTGAGTGTCTTACCGAAAGTGAATGTTCTTTGACACGGACCTGAATTCGTCGGTTCGTTTGTCCTATATAGGAACGAGGACAATTGGAACAGGGAATCTCATAAACACCGTGATTTTCGTTAGGAATTTTATCCTTGACGGATCTGACCAGATGGGAGAGTTTTTGTTGAGTAGTGAATATTGTTTTGATGTTTGTATTTTTGAGAGATCTTGCGATCTTATCGGTTACTCCTTTGATGTACGGAAGAAATAATTTAGGTGTAAATTCTTGTTCAGTGGGATTGGAACGAGGTAGAGGTGGGGTGATGTTTGTGTGTTTGCGTATGCTCTTGTTGATTTGATATGTGTTGTAACCGTTCCGTAATAATATATGTTTTAGAGTTTTGAGTTCTGATTCACGGTGTTCGTCGTCAGATAGTCGAATGGAACGGTAGATTAGGGTATTAACTACAGAGTTAAGTTGAGAAGGATGGTGGTGAGACTGGGCGTTCAGATAACGGTTTGTATTGGTGGGTTTACGATAAACTGAATAGGAGAAGCCTTGGGATGGAAGTTTTTTGATCATGACATCGAGGAATGGCAAAGACCCATCGTTTTCCACTTCCATTGTGAATTGGATACTTGGATGTATGCCATTCAAATGATTCAAGAAGTGGAGCAACGAGTCTTCGCCATGGGGCCAGATCGCAAAGACATCGTCTACATAACGTAGCCAGCATGAAGGTTTAAGGTCGAATGACGAGAGAGCTTGGGTTTCGAAATGTTTCATGAAAATGTTGGCTATGACGGGGGAGAGAGGGGATCCCATTGGGGCTCCCTTGATTTGTCTGAAGAAATTGCCTTGAAAGATGAAGTAAGTGTTAGCCATGCAGTGTTTGATCAGGGATAGGTTGTCTGGGGATATTTGATGTTTCGTGTCTAGGATGGAAAGTGTTTCTTCAATGGGGATATTTGTAAATAAGGAGACAATATCAAAACTAACAAGGAGATCAGTTGGGGTAATATCAATACTTTGAAGGAGTTCTATGAAGTGAAAAGAGTTTTTGACGTATGACTGGGTTTGTTCGGCAAGAGGTTGAAGGGTTTTGGCGAGATATTTCGCAAGAGGATGTGTTGGATAATTGTAAGCGGTGACAATGGGTCGAAGTGGAATATTAGGCTTGTGAACTTTGGGTAGACCATAAATTCGAGGGGTTCTAGAAGATTTTTCTCTTGGGATTAGAGACTTTTTTATTTCAGGTGGGAGATTCGATTGGTTGATACGAGATCTTGTGGTTTTCTCCAGGTATGTTGTCGGGTCATGAGTGATACGCTTATAGTCGGGGGTGTCAAGAAGATTGGACATTTTATCGAGGTAAGAAGAAGTGTTAAGAATGACAGTGGCATTGCCTTTATCGGCTGGGAGGACGACTATATTTTGGTCATTGTAAAGTTCTTTGAGAGATTGCCTCTCAGAAAAAGTGAGGTTGGGACGGGGTGGCCGACTTGTACGAAGAATTTTGGCGATGTCATGCCTGGCAGTTTCCGCTTGATCTGTTGGAAGATGGGAAATTGCTTCTTCTGTTTGGGAGATGATAGTTTCTATGGGGATGGATTTAGGTGTGATGGAATAGTTGAAGCCTTTCGAGAGTGCTTTTGTTGCGATCTCGGAAATTAGGGTGTCAGAATAATTGTGAACAATGGAGGAGGTATAAGATGAAGATGATTTTTGTGGTTTTTGGGAATTAATGAGTTTGGCTAGTTTATTTTTCTGGGTTAAGGTCTTTTGGTCGGCAAGATGTTGTGCCTTGGAGTTGGATAGGCGATAAAAAGTATCCCATAGGATTGGATGGACGTGGAAAGAGTGAAGGTGATGGAAAGTTTTGAGAAGTAGTTCGTTAGTGTGATTTAGGTTGCGTCTGGTAGTGTGAATGGAATCTCTAAGGAGGGCAAAACTTGTTCTATTGAGAATTCGGGTTACGGAGGGGGATTTTGTATGATGCTTGAGCTGTAGAAATTTGGAAATGACACGATGGTCACGACATGATTTCAGAAAAGTGAGGTCACAGAGGAGACGATGTTTTCGGGATAAAAGGGAAGAATAGGATTTTGTGATTGAAAGAAATTCCTCTCCGTAGAGGCGTATAAAATGTTCAGAAAGATTTCCGCGGTCGGAAGTATTTGAAAAACTTGGTTCACGGAATGAACCGCGTAAAAGATTTGAAAAATCTCGACGTTTCGGCTCCTTTTGCGAAGCCATCTTCAGGAGAATTAGAAGGTAAATAATTCAGACTCGTGGCCTCAATCTGCCTACTCCACGAATCGAATTAGGAGGAATCGGAAACAATACGATTGCGTGGTCTCAACCTGCCTACTCCACTAACCGTACTGCTTCCTGTCAACTCTGAAGTCTCAATCTGCCTACTCTTCAGAGTCATATATTATTACGGAACGGTTACAACACATATCAAATCAACAAGAGCATACGCAAACACACAAACATCACCCCACCTCTACCTCGTTCCAATCCCACTGAACAAGAATTTACACCTAAATTATTTCTTCCGTACATCAAAGGAGTAACCGATAAGATCGCAAGATCTCTCAAAAATACAAACATCAAAACAATATTCACTACTCAACAAAAACTCTCCCATCTGGTCAGATCCGTCAAGGATAAAATTCCTAACGAAAATCACGGTGTTTATGAGATTCCCTGTTCCAATTGTCCTCGTTCCTATATAGGACAAACGAACCGACGAATTCAGGTCCGTGTCAAAGAACATTCACTTTCGGTAAGACACTCAGATATCGCCAACGCCCTTTCCCAACATCACACCCAAACAGGCCACATTATCGATTTCCCCAATACAAGAACTATTGCTCCCGTCCGATCTTTCAAATCCCGAATTTTCCGTGAAGCTGTAGAAATAGAAAAACGTCCAAATTGTTTGAACACCAGAGATGACAGTCACAGACTCCCATCAGCATGGAAACCACTTCTGAGTGGTCGCCATGTCACACCCAATCAGAGTGCATCCCGCACTGATGAGCGTGAGTACCACCCCCCTCCCCTATAAATACGGCCACGCGACGATCGGCCCGTCAGTTGACTCTGAAGAGTAGGCAGATTGAGACTTCAGAGTTGACAGGAAGCAGTACGGTTAGTGGAGTAGGCAGGTTGAGACCACGCAATCGTATTGTTTCCGATTCCTCCTAATTCGATTCGTGGAGTAGGCAGATTGAGGCCACGAGTCTGAATTATTTACCTTCTAATTCTCCTGAAGATGGCTTCGCAAAAGGAGCCGAAACGTCGAGATTTTTTCTAATCTTTGCCGCGGTTCATTCCGTGAACCAAGTTTTTCAAATACTTCCGACCCGCGGAAATCTTTCTGAACATATATATATATATATATATATATATATATATATATTATATATATATATATATATATATATATATATATATATATATATATATATATATATATATATATATGTTTATATATATATTATATATATATATATATATATATATATATATATATATATATATATATATATATATATATATATATATATATATATATATATATTATATATATATATATATATATATATATATATATATATATATATATATATATATATATATATATATATATATATATATATATATATATATATATATATATATATATATATATATATATATATATTCATTTAAATACTTGTTGCCTGTGAACTATTTTTAACTCTTTAAACATTATTATCAAAAACAATATAATAATAATTATGTTGAATTTCAATATTTCAAAAGTTTTGAAAAAGCCACGAATGTCGTGGCGAAACGTAAACTTTTTAATAAAATCGAGTTTTTTCAGATTCACCAAGCCTGCTATTGCTTATAATTATCAAAAAGTTATATATATATATATATATATATATATATATATATATATATATATATATATATATATATATATATATATATATATATATATATACATACAGCAGACATGAACATTTTTTTCGAAGGTCGTGGTTTAGAAGGTCTAAAACGGATAAAAAACTATTCACGCACCTGGCTTTCCTTCGATACATTGCACTAGTATGTATTTTCAAAGTATTTCGAGTACTGATAGCGAAGAAGGTCGTGATGCGATTCGAACGGAATAGTCTCCGCGAAGTGCAGTGCGGTTGAGAAAATGAGTTGAAAAAAAACAAAAAATCGTATTTTAACATTAAATCAATCCACGTACAAAATTTGAAGCCTCTGATTCAATTTGCAGAAGCTGTAGTGTTGAGCAATTAATTGATGTTAACCATTCACTTAGGTCAGACTGAAATATAAAATAGGGAGTGTAACGTTTTGAACTCAAATTATCTAAAATCCTCCTAAATCAATAAATTCAGATTTTCTTCTCAATGGTCAGGTAGAACTTGTAACTAGCCCATTATTGGAATAAATAAACAATAAATTTCCTGATAGCAGTTCGGTATGAATTTCCTTATTATTTCACTTAAGTTCCTAGATTAATAAGATTAAATACAAAACCTTGCACCTGAAGAATTTAACTATGTTTTTGTCCGTATTTAACCAAGAAGTAATAGCTACTTGCATTATAATTCAAATATTTTTGAAAATTTTTCAATTTCAATTATGTTTTATTATGAATATTAATTTTCACCTAGTATATCTGTATCATTGATGGATAATATAAAATTTTAGTACAATAACGAATTGTTCTGTTTTGAGTTGACGATTTTATTTTCTCCAAATGTTAGGAAAATCCTATAATCATTCGGACTAATTATCTGATTGGGCAAAGAGCCTTTCAACTCGAATAGCTACTAAATTCGGTTATTAAGTAAAACATGGAATAACACTTAAATACCCTATAACAAACCACTGAATTAAGGTCATATAAAACAGATGAGAGAATGCAAAAGCCTTCATAATTATGTCGAAATAGACGGGAATTCGTTACTCGGGAATGAAAATATACCAACATATGTCCCGCAGTTTCTGTGAAATAAGAGCAAAAGGAAACCAGCAGGTGTTCTCGAAATGACGGCAAAACCTCGAACCATTTCAAGCTGATGTTTGTGGACTAGTATGAAATGAAATTCGTTTGCTTTTCTTCTTCATCTACCGCCAATTTATTATTGGGGAAGTTGTTGAAAACTGAAGTCGTAAAAAATTTCATTCATAACTAGCTCATTTGAAATCTATTGATGCATTTCACGCTGTAAACAAGCTACAAAATAACTAATTATTTTTAAAAATACCTCAAACAAGTAATTGCTAAAATATTAACTGAAACATTGCTAAAGCATTAAGTCATAGGTAACTTTACATTCAACATTAATTATTTATAGTGATAAACTTTTGAAAAATTTATTAGCTCATTAAATGGATAACAATTAAAGATTAAGAAGAGGTAGTGTAATGTAGTGTACTAATTGTATGCAGCTTGATATGTTTTCAACTTCAACTATTTTGTTTCTTATTGATATATAAGTTTTTTTTGAGGCAGAACGTAATTATCAAAACTAAGGTATATTCATTCTGAATTTTTGTATTTCCAAACTTTAGGGAGGCACGGAAATTCATAAGCAGAAATCTAAAAATCTGCCGTCTAAGTTTTTTTCAGGCTTACGGAGCTGAAAAACTCTGTTTTGGATTATTGCATTGTTGCACTTCCAAATTCCCTCGAATTGAGTTCTTCACGTCGGCTGAAGAGAATTTTGAAGGTATCAACTCTCTTTACAAACGCTGCCATTTTTACGTAGAGATTTCTTATTCCTTCGTAATTTAGAATGTATGCAGCTCCACAGTAACTGCAGATTGAGTTAGAGAGTAGGAATTTGGTTACTGGATTGAACTTATGTTGAAATATGATCGTTTGTGGATGACAACCATTTTCTTCAGACACCGCGTTCAAAATAAGAGATTTCATGTATTGGTAAACATGTGATGCACTTGGCGGCGACTAGTTTCCTTTAGAATCGTTTCACATTTGATGCGCGATTAATTTTACGGTAGGGCTAACCATCATGATTTTCCTGATCATCACTATGAGGGAAAGATGCTACCTTAGTGACAGAGATCTGATGTTCACGCGTTTTGATATAAAGGAAGTTTGATAAAAAGTTGTTCTCAATAAGTAAGCTATTCAAAATTGGGTTTTCTTTGTTCATACATAGTTACGAAAATTTCAGAATATTTCAAAGTTTTCAATGTTTGTTTGTAGAGTAAATATGTCAATGCATACCTCGAAAATAATTTCTGTTTGATGTTTGCAAAAACCCCAGAGCATTAATATTAAGTAACAACAACCTAATATCAATGCACTCACATAAAAAAATAATAATTGTTATTTCAATGAATAGCCTTATTTTAATAATAAACTATTACAAATTTGAATTTATAAAAATGTGTTCAGGACCTCTGATAATTAAGCACTCAGCTGTAGATATAGCTGGCTAGGGAAAGGGATGAAAATTATTTTAAGCAATTTGAGTTGGTGCATACTCCATTTAGAGAGTGGCTTTCTTTTAACAAATACCTTAATGCACTTTCGAGTGCCTTTTTATTAAGAATTATTGTTTCATAAAAGCGTTGAACGCGAATTTTCCTGTTTTACATTTTTAAATATTATTTTATTAATCAGAATCAAAATAAGTTTATACACACTCAATGTAAATTTCTGCAGTATGATAATATCTCCACATATATTGCGAGGTGATAAATATATTTTTATGTGTATCATAATACTCAAGGGTAATATAGTCATTTTTTACTCTTGAGAATGTTATATTAACACGAAACTAATGTATCGATATTCATATTACTTACTTTACTTTTCGTGTCCGGTTTAGACACTCATTTTCCAATAATTAGCAGCCTCGATGGCCTTGTCATTTCCAAGAAATAAGTCCTCCATACTGCATGGTTGTTCAAGCATGGGACAGACCAGAAGGTGATTCGGGTCCTGGATTGTATCACAGTCGCATCTTGTGTCTTCATTGTCCGGGAGTAGTCCCCATCTAGCCATGTTCGTCTTGCATCTCGGAACCCCGACTCTCATTCGATTTAGGGTCCTCCACACAGGATAAGGGCATTGGCTTCCGGACGCAATTTCCTCTTTTATATTTTGTTCCCGGCCAATCTCCTTCTTCCACCATTCAACGCGATTTTTTTCTGCCGGACCTTCCAGTGCTTTAGTTCGAAAAAAAAAGACCTAAGACGTTTATTTGGTGGTTGTTGTCCATGCATAGGGTGTCTTTGATCGTTTTGTTGTTTTTTCCTTTCAATATTGGTAACAACCTCACGTCGAATATGTGGTGGGGCAATTCCAATTAGAGGATAAAGTTTTTGAACAGGTGTGGGTTTCAGGCATCCAGTCACTATCCGGGCGGTCTCATTGACGGCTGTGTCAACGTGTTTTGCATGTTTTTAAGCACGCCAGACCGGAGCTGCATATTCAGCGGCCGATATACACAAGGCCAAAGCGGATGTTCTTAGGGTTTGTGGATCGGCTCCCCAAAATCTACCTGTCAGTTTCCTAAGAATGTTGTTGCGCGCGGTCCAGCGCAACGCCTAAGTATTTGGGTGCTTGAAAGTGCTGTAATTGGATTCCACGCCAAGCAATGTTCAATTCTCGCCTTGCCTGTTTGTTGTTGAGGTGAAAAGCACAAACCTGCGTTTAACTAGGGTTTGATCTGGGGTGGTTTGAGTCGTAGTAGGCAGACAGTTCCTTCAGAGCCTCTGACAGCCTGACCTCCACCTCCTAAAAACTTTTGCCCTGAGCGGCTACGGCTGTGTCGTCCGCGTAGATGAACTGTCTCGTACTCGCCGGTAAAGGCTGATCGTTGGTATATACATTATATAGTGTTTGTGCCAGCACACTTCCCTGAGGCAGTCCGTTCTTCTGGTTTCTCCACCTGCTGCTTTTCCTCCCAAACTAACATGAAACCGTCTGTTCTGGAGTAGAGTACCAATCATGCGGGTCAGGTGAAAGTCTCGCGTCACGTCATAGGTTTTTTTTCAGCAACTTTCTGTGATTGACAGTGTCATATGCTGCTGTAAGGTCAATGAATACAGTAACAGTGATCCGCCTCTCCTCAAAGCCATCCCCGATAAATTGAGTCAGGTTAAGTATCTGTCCGCAGCAGGACTTACCTGTTCGGAAACCGGCTTGTTGTGGGATAAGCCTCTCCTGTAGTACAGCATTTATCCTGTTCAGAATGAGCGTCTCGAACATCTTATAGAGATGGCACAACAGCGAAACAGACCTGTAACTTTTTGGATCTTTGGAGTCCTTACCTGGTTATATTCCACAATTCCATAATTTCCAAATTATGCACAAATTGAGATATTTAGAATCATAAGAAATTATCAAATTCAATCATGCTACAAATGATAACGTCTTCTTCAACGACCAGATTAACTTGAATTAGAGGTCTCCTATACCTATGTGATATATTCAAACCATAATATATCCTAGGAAGTTTTAAACTGTCAAGCTGAAAATCCTATTTTAATAACCTGTGCTTAATTATACTCTCCGGAGGCTATTATCTCCGGTGCACACGAATTGCGGTCGATTTTGCGAGAGTGACTGAATTGCGGTCAAAATTTTTGTGCCTACCTGAGGAGTCCTAATCTCCAACCGAACTGCGGTCAGAAACTTATTAAGGGGCAAGAGGGTAAATTGAAAGTAAAAGTTCTAATTTTTATAAAGATATATATATAATATACAAAACATAGAAATTATACAATACTACAGACTACATATACATGCATATACATCATAAAACTACTTCACTAAACTTATAACACATTTTACAAAATTATACCTACTAATATCTTTTTTATTGTACTGACCAATTTTGTTGTTAATGAACTCTTGTTTATCTAATACATTTTTTCGCACAAATCTCGCTTTATTATCAATAACAGAATTTATTTTAATATAAGTATCTGTTTGAATGCTTTTTAAGGTTTCTATAAAAAGATTGATGTTGGGGTGCGGAGAGCTGCAGGTTCTGCTAAACTTTCGAATCTTCATCGATGTAAGTTTCCACTAAATAATCGACAAATTTGTCAATTCTATCGTCTCCAGTAGGTTTATCTGACATAAAATCTTCTACAAAACAATCTCCCACTTCCTCTGGTGAAAGGAAAGTTAATCCAAAGACGTGTTTTAGCCATTGTCCTATTTCGGAATCTATTTTCTTATATTCTGAATTTAAACCAAGATTTTGTATTTTGCGCCACCTAATAATAATTCAAAACAATAATTATTTCATAAGTATACATCATAATATGTAATAGAACTTACCAAGACTGAGCAAGATGAAAACGACAACCGGTTACTTTGGCTTCTGAAATTTTTTTTGAAAATATAGAGTTCAAAGTATTACACTTCACCAGATTTTTTTAAATCTCGATACTTCCGAAACTTTTGATTTTCGAAAATTAGCAAGGGATTTCCACGCTCGCTCAACATATGTTGTAATTCCATACTGTCTCTATAAATTTAAGAGACAAACTAAAATGTTTTGGTGATTACCTTAAATTTATACGTCACCCCTTCCCTTTGAGACAGATTATCATTTTACTTTTCTTTGAATTTTTGTCAACAACATCGTTAGGCCAATTTTTACCATATTTCTGGTTAACCGCCTAATACATGATATGTATAGAGATTTAAGAAAAAAAGATTAACCATCCAAGCAATTCAGTCGTCGAAAACAACCACCTAAGTACCCTTCTACCTGATTCAAATTTTGACCGCAATTCGTGTGTCTCCAAACAACCACCTAAGTACCCTTCTACCTGCTTCAAATTTTGACCGCAATTCGTGTGTCCCCATTATCTCTTATAATCCTAACAGAATTTCCTGGAAAGGTGATAATTATATGAGTGAAAGACATTTTGATTAAGTTCTGAACTCAATTTGCCCGATGATCATCATATGGCCGAAATTGCAATAGCCGTATATATTATTTAACAATTTTTGTGTTAATGAATATACTGGATTCAAGTTTTGTTTGTGTTCGTCATTATCATTTATCACGTAGTACGACGAATGCTTTCAAATATATACCTAACTCTTCTACATTAAGCTGCCGACCAGGTAACTGTATTTTTGAAATTTTTCTCCAAAGAAGAAATCTTTACATTTTTTTAAACATCGGCTTTCTTGACCAATTAGTAACCTTTGATGCATTTTCCTGTTTTCGATTTTTTCCAATATATTTTCTGGATAAATTGGAAATAATTATCTATTTATATATATATATATATATATATATATATATATATATATATATATATATATATATATATATATATATATATATATATATATATATATATATATATATATATATATATATATATATATATATATATATATATATATATATATAATTATATATATATATATATAAATATATATATATATATATATTTATAAATATATATATATATATATATATATATATATATATATATATATATATATATATATATATATATATATATATATATATATATATATATGTATATATATATATATATATATATATATATATATATATATATATATATATGATTTGATATTTTTACTATTAAGATATAAAAATGACATATGATATTTAGTTTGAAATTTTTTTCAAGACTCTTTTTCAGGTTGAGTTTTCTGAAAATTTACTCTAATTGAAATATTTTAAGAGTTGTTCTTTCTCTTGTAATTTTCTTTCAATAAACGCAAAATTTTAATTTCAATATTGATTTATTGTTAGTGAACAAATAACAATGGGATAAATTCAACTTAATAAGAAAACTTTCACTGTATAAGTGGACAAAGAACGAAACATGGAACAGTGCTATTATTTCTTTATTTGAAGAAACAGAATAAATATTATTCTCAAAGCGAACCGAGTAATACAGTAGCATTTCTTCGCACCAACATAAAAACTTGATCTTTAACTTCAATAACTGTTTTTTCGATAGTTAACATAGAATTACGTTAATAAAATTCCATATTGAACAATTCCATCGGAAAAAACGACAAATAATTAGAAACTTGTATATGCAGGCTTCCAATTAGTTTGAGTTTTAATTAACAAACCTTAATATATTTCGAACTCAGACCAATTAAAATGCATATTGAAAATGAAGTTCATCGAGTTTATAAGCTATATAATCTTATTGGACCATGTATTCGACGATTTTGTAGTGGCTTTCAACAGAACTACTTTGTATAAAGGATTTTACACTGTGGTAATAGGTTTGAACTGAATAATAACTGGAACTGACGTTTCCCTAGTCACCTCAGAAATATATTTCTACTTTTCAGTATTTTACTCTTGATATTTGACTGAAACCTGAAATGTATATCGAAATAGAATATTTTGTATCAAAGTCAATTAATTCAAATTTTTTCGGTAAACTGCATCAAAGTGAATTTAATCAAAAGTTAAATCTGGGTATTTGACTATATTTTAAAACAATATAAATATCATAAAATTTACAAAGTAAAGTATTTGATCGATACCTGAACGAACTTCTTATAACATGGAATGCCTCTTCTTCATTGATAATTCAGTAGTTTAAAATCGTTGATTCTAAATTATTGCTGAGTATCGCGAGATCTGAATAATGAATGTAAATAGTCATAATTAGAAAACGGTAGAAAGTGGATCACTAATTGATTTTTTTGATGATTTACATCTATAAATAATGTCAGTTAAAATGACAATAATACTCCAGATGTTATGTTCATATAAACGAGAAATCGATTATGATGTCATATATTGCTTTAAAAAACCTTTGATAGGCTCATAAACTTGAACTGGAATGAGTTAAAGAAGGATGAATAATCTGGCAACACGGATGAACTCTTTCAGATGATTAGTTTACTCGAATATATAATTATCTACAGGTCAAACTCTAGGAAAGCCATCCATCAGGCAGGTTCAGTTACAGATTTTTTAGTAACATTACATCAGTTACCGAAAAAGCTACTGAAAGGAACTGGCATTGGAGGACATAATGCGTATCATATCAAACTTCTACTGGTAATAAACTGTAGAGGTATGATAAGAAACATCACTTGAGAAGCAAGTCAAGTGGAGTATACGTCAAGAGTTCGTTCTGTATCCGCTTATATTTAACATAATTATTTTCAGGGAGGTCCTGGAAGAAATGTAAATAATATCAGGTACGCTGACTATACCGTTATAATAGCTGACAACTCTTGCATTAATGTATGGACCACATAGTATAGCATAGCATATGCTATGAACCCTTGGAGAAACGATTATTAATTTGAATACCTAGGAATCACCATAACAGATCAGTACGACCTCACAGAAATGAAACCTGGTAAAAGTCTTGAAATCTGGTAAGCTAGAAAGACGTTGACAAATATAAAAACTTTCTTCATCAGTTAAGATTTAAGCAGGCAAATCAGAACTCGCGTTGAAAAGATAGTGTGTATCGAGCAATATGAGATTCTCAGACTTATCAGAGAGGGCAAGGTGCAAAGAAGAAAGTTCGTTGGCGGACGTCAGAACTCATGGCTCAAAGACATCAAGAAGTGGTTCAGGTGTTCATCAACAGACATATTTTGCGTGGTTAATGATCATTTAGACATGCCAGTGTACTCAGCCGAGTGATATCCGCACGCAGAAGATTTCGTTTTTACACATGCAAGTATATCGGCATGCTTTTTTCTATGCAAGTTCAGTGTCTGGTAAACTTGATACTTTAATTTAGCATCCTAGATCGATGTCAGATTCCATGAAGGGTTTCAATTTGAACACTTATAGGTAATATGAGTAAACAGGTTTTAAAGTCTTGTATAGACAACTCAACATCGGTTTTAATTGATGAATTAGAGGACATATTGGAGGACGTATGGCGTGACCATTAGCCAAATGGTAGAAGAAAAAGAGTATGGATCAGAAAGTGGATCGCACGGCGTTCATCTTCGAGAACCTCTAGCATCCTTCTGCAGGAACTTAGAGCTGAAGACATTTCCTCTTACAGCGATCCTCTCCAAATGGGAGTAGATCAATTTGATGAGTTACTTCTGGAAGTACCAAACGATATTCAGTGGCAAAATAATCACATGAGGAATGCCATTCCTGCTAGGACAAAACTGGAAGTTATACTACGATTTCTTGCTACTGGAGACAGTTATGGGTCTTTGGAATTTCTATATAGAATACCACGTGCAACGATGTTTGAGTTTATTCCAGAAGTTCCATTCCACTTGTGCTGTCGATTCATTTTTATTTAACCACAATACTCGCAAAACACACGAAACATAAACAAGAGACGTGCTAGTAGTTGTTTACCTTTGCCAGTACACAGTTGATTTCGAACCCCCACTCTTTACTAGTATGAAAGAGTTGAGCTGTACCCAAGTACACTTGCAAGCCAGTGCACTAGCACCAGTCACTGTTCACACATATTATTTTCATGCTAGTGGCTTGCTAGTAGAGTACTCGGCCGAACACACTGGTATGTCTAAATAAGCCTTTATATCAAAACTCATGCCGTCTACTTGGGTTGGCTCCTTCAGAAGAAGAAGGCAACATAAGAAGAAGAAGGGATACCTACTAAGTGGATTTTTGTAGGAATTATTAAGTTTACTCACGTGGAAAGATCGAACATTAAATAAATTCATTTACCTAGGACGAAACTTTTTGAAATGTAAACAACTTTAACTGAATAATTTTTCTAGATTAAGTACATACTATAAGTTCTTTATCATTCTATATTTTTGACGTAAAAATGGAATTTTCTTATTTATTAAGTTAGTTTGAGATATTTTTAACGGATTCAAAAGGTGAAGTAGATGACGAATCTAAAAGGCGGAATTCATTTCCCATAGAATAGAGAAAAGTATTATACGAACACTTTAACATTCAGTTTTTATTATTATTCCACAACCGGGACAAACGAATTCGCCTGCAATTCCCTAAGGATATTTGTTCCTCTAAAATTCGACCAATAAACTAATCTGTAGAAGATTATATCTCTGACTTGGTTAAAACTTCCGCAATCGTTAAAAGTTAATATCCGGCAACTTACTGAAAATAATAAATAAAAAGGGATCCTTGCAAACTTTTCTCTTTCCGAGATAAAAACTTATATAGACGAAACGAAAACAGCAAATTGAATAGAAGGAACAAAAATGAACAGAAAAATACGCTTACTGAACACGAACTCCGTTCAACAAAAATTATAATAATAACTTTAGAATCAGATACATATCAAATGTTATAAATTAGCAATTCCGCAGGCTGTTACTAACTTCTGAAGTTTGAAATTTAGATATTCACTTCGGCGTTGCGTGTTTTTTCTAACTTATTATTATTCGTTTTCCCATGGCCTTCGGGGATTATATTAAAATGCATTTCGATTCTTCGGGCGATAACTTTGGTAATATTCTCATCAGGGGAAGCCGTGGATGATTCAATTGTTTTTTCGTATTTTCTTTGCATGGCTACTTGATTCTCGTGATGCTACTCGATCTTTTGTCGTGCATACGCGTTTATACTTTATGGAGATTCACGTGATGAAACGGCGTTAATGAGTAAGATCATGAAGTTGTTCGCACAATGAGGAAGTGAACATGAAGATCTTTCATACAGAAGGTTACATTATCATAAATTTTCACATAAATAATAACACATATAAGCAAAGAAGGAACAATTTCCATGCTCCTAATTCATGAATATATTTCCAAACGTACCCGGAAACTAACTATAACAATCAGAACTTCCCACTTTGTCACACCACATAGCGTAACCTTGAATTCGTTTTATCTTGGTTGAATAAAACTTAGCCTCTTATCTTGGCCAATTAACCAAATATTATTATATTTTATAGTGATTCTATTTCAGAAAGTATATGATTTTTTGTGGAAGAAATCAATGTACCTACTTATAATTTATTTATTTCATTTGGATTAACTGAAGTTTTTACTGTTCTTATGGTTACTTGGTTTTATTATATTTCGTACACGTCATATAAATTAATGATCATTGAAATACAATAGAGTAAAATCAGTATAACATGAAATTGTTATATTCTAGTAAATAAAAACAATGATTATGTTGGTAAATAAAATGAGCTGTAGTGATAGTAATTTGTAATTCTTTGATGGTTTATTTCTTAATTAAATACGATAACTACTGACTGTAAATGCTCTAAACTATAATTTTTTTAATATCTATTGCTGATTAATATATCGGCGATTTCTTTAGCGATAGATTGAAATTAGAGATTTTGTACATTGGTCACCCGGGCATAGCCCAGTTGCGCCAATTTTAAACAGGTACAAGAAATCCAATAACCCAATTGCGCCCGCAACCGACCAGCCCCTAAAATCACTATGACCCACTTGCGTCGATTGTCTCTACGGGGACCTATTAGAGATTATAGCGCTAGTTAAGAGGATGGGAAGGTTGCCCGATAGGAAATAGGATTTTGGGAATGCCGGTTTTACTTTTCAACTAAAATACTTCAAATAATCATTGACAAAGTATACAAGACATTTATTCAAAGTGTACAAGACATTTATTTATATACAAATATTATTATAATGACGCAATTTTTACAAAATCGAACCTTGCAATTTGTCCTTGTTTAAATATATTTAATTTTTCGGCTAATATTCCAATTCTGTCTTTATAAGATTTATTTGTAATTTCAATTGGTAAATGAAAACAAAAGTTTTAGTTTGAAATTCCTTCAATATTTGAACAAATTTGAAAATATCCGGACGAGGTGCATAAAAACTTTTAGTTAAATCAGAATGAAAGGATTCACAGCAATTTGTTGTTCTGTATGTAAAATGGCTCAGAAAAATTATTTTTGTGCTCGAAATGTGAATTGACTTCATCAAACCTGATGAAGTCAATTCACATTTCGAGCACAAAAATAATTTTTCTTGTTGGATAACCATCCAACCTACTAAAGTCCAATTATTGCTTTCTGCCATTGTTGTTCCTTGTCTGCTCTCCATGTTTGCCAATGATTGTGTTATATATGTCTATCTAATACCTCCTTCTCCATTGAAGTCACCCACTAAATATATGGTACCATTCAGTGTTTCCTACCAAAATTTAGCCTTGTTTCTCATCTTAATTTGGCCCGTACACAGCTATCACTACAGAGATTCTTGCTTGATCTACCCCTGAAATTTTCTCTGACATTGCTTCCCACTTATACATCGTATCCTGTATTTCTTCGTGTAGACTAGCTTTTGTTCTTTGCCCATCCCCTTTTCTTTTCCCTTCGTTTCTGTTAACACTAATAGACCGAGAGATACAGGAAGGATTTGTGAAGTCATTCCTTACAGAATAGTGCTTTAAGGGGGGTTCATGACGTGATAAATTGAAGGAAAATGATGTTCTTACCGGTGGCGCGTGGAAAGTTTTAGTTTGAAATTCCTTCAATATTTGAACAAATTTAAAAATATCCGGATGAGGTGCATAAAAACTTTTAGTTAAATCAGAATGAAAGGATTCACAGCAATTTGTTGTTCTGTAACTACTAGCTTCAGCACAAGCCCAAATTTCAGGAGGAAATTTAAAATCCTCGTCTATATAATTATCAACAAGATAATCAAAATAATTTCTCAATCTTGCGTCATTCGTCAACATTTGATCAAAAACAAAGGCAAAACAGTCTCCCACTGTGTCTGGCTCTAAAAATTTCAACCAAGTGTCCAATGTAAAATACTTCCAATAAGTGAATCATTGTTTTTGTATTTGGACATCAACCCTAAACTTTGGATTTTTCTAATCCAAGCTTGACTTAGATGAAATCTGAATCCTATAATTTTTGTTTTGTTGATAATGAGCAGGGACATAACCTGCTGAGTCTATAGATTAGGCTTATTTTTACCATCGGCTCAACTGGGTTATCATAAATTCCCGACCCTTTTGAGACCCGGATTAGACCAGGTAGAATAGGCGCAATGGGGTTATCCCCGGTCACTCAGGTCACCCGATTTAACTGCCAAAGATATATTTCTGTGATGGACATTCGAAATCGAAGAAATTTCCTAGATCACCGGATTCACTTGAAATAATATTCCTTCATTTGACTGCTGATATCCCCAAAAATGTTTTCCCCTTTTAGAAACAAGTTCGAGTTTACTACTCTAATTTTGTAAGAAATCCTAAGATATTGAATGAGTTTTATTTTGTTTAAGATAATAGATTAATATTATATTAAATGAATCATAATATGAAAAGAATTTATTTCCGTTGTAATATAACAATGAACTTCAGATTTCAAAAAAATAAACAATTATTTATATATAACAAAGTCCCTTTTTATGTTGGTTAGGTATGCTGTAGAGTTTCTTACTTCCGTATAATTTTCAAGGCTGAAAAACTATCTTACTTCCTTGATTCGAGCACCTTCAAATATCAATAATTTCAGAATAATTTTACAACGTTATCAATAAATTTTATCCGACTTAATGCAGTGCAAATTCATTATGCATTGCTCCAACTGTTATGCTAAATTCTAGCTTGGAGCAAATAGGTGAAAAAATACTTAGAGGCCAAATTATTGAATCCGTTTCAGTCTGACAAGCGAATTCCGTTATAGCCGCCAACTTCCTAATAACACAACTGACCTAATTTTTGATTCGACGTTCGCCAGTTTCGGTCTTATCAATATTGAACAATTGCAGTCACATAAATTTGCCACGCAGATTTAAATTTGGGATGTTGTTCGTATTTATTGCATTAATGAGAGCTTCGTTGGGGATTCGTGTTGGCTGCCATTGGCGTATCTTGATGCATGCCAATGATTCAATCGTTCAGACATTCTAGTAATATATAAACTCACAATGCCATATCAAACTTCTGTGTTACAACAAAAAATTTTCAATATGGTATACATATATATATATACATATATATATATATATCTATATATATATATATATATATATATATATATATATATATATATATATATATATATATATATATATATATATATATATATATATATATATATATATATATATATATATATATATATATATATAGGGTGTTTTTTAATTGAATGTAAATAATTTAGGGGATGAATTTTTGGCCATTTTAAGTATAAAACTTCAATGAACGCATGGCCCAAATGTCCTAGTTTTTGAGATACAGGGTGGTCAAGTTTCAGAAAATAAATCATTTTTTATTTACAACTTTAAAACCACACAAAATATTCAAAAAATTTAAGAAAAAAATACAAAAAAATTCAATTAATTTGTTTGTCGATGCACCAATTTTTTTTAACAAAAATCTATTTCCTGCAATGTGATAATGTTATGATTATGCAGAGAATCAGTTTGAATTTTTTTAAACGAAAACCATGCGTCGCTCGAAGGAAACTCAAGAAATCAAATTTGTTTAAACATAATATACATTTCAAAAATAATTTCAGTTTCAAGAAAATTCAGTGGCGTACCATAAATGTTTGCTGAAGTATGCAAGGCAAATTCTAGATGAACACCACTGGTGGAAAATTTAAAACCTGTATTGCATCAAAAAATGCACATTGATGAGTAGTACTTGCATACCAAATTTGATTGAAATATTTGGTATGGTTTTAAAGTTATAAATAAAAATTATTTATTTTCTGAAACTAGGACGTTTAGGACATACATTCATATGAAGTTTTCTTTGAATGAGCCCAAAATTCACCCCCTAAATTATTTACATTAAATAAAAAAACACCCTGTATATCTATATATCTATATATCTATATATATATATATATATATATATATATATATATATATATATATATATATATATATATATATATATATATATATATATATAGGCTTGCCTTACGTCCCGGTTTGACCGGGACAGTCCCGATATTTTGCTCTTGTCCCGATGTCCCGCATGGTTTTATCGTCGTCCCGGAATACGGGTGTAAGATATAAAAAGTTATGAATAATTGCTGTAAATAGTTTCATTACAATAATCAAAATGCCTATGAGGATGGTGAGCGCTATCTCGTGGAGAGGTGTACACTATCACTTTATCGGGCAGAGAGACGTGAGCGCTCTGTTTTGAAATCAAAAATTAACATTGTCAACTTATTAATCAATTTTTTTTTAGTTTGACAGAAAATAGTTATTTAATAAACTAGTTTATTAATGACAGCGATTAATGGTTGAGATATTTTAACGCGTGAGCGGAGCGAGTGCGTTAATAGTTCGAGACCATTAATCGCTACATTAATAAACGAGTTTATTACATAATTTTTCCGTCGACCTCATAATGAATTGAGTATAAATTCTTGATTGAAATAAATTTTTATTTTGCATAACAGATACATTTGACACAATATAAATTTCTACGTTCATTTCGATATATTTATATTTATGCTCCCGATGGAACAATTTGAGAATTCATAGATGGAATATTAGACATGTGTCATTCTGAATAGTTCACATCACCTACAATATCCGATGAGGAATATGTGAAACTGGTGGAAGCTGAAGTGTAAGTTAGTGTAAAATTATTTTTATACAATAATTTGAATTTTAATGTGACTGTTTTGTTTCTGCCTTTAATTGTTCAAATTTGGTGATGATGGCATTTATAAGTTACTCTCACTGAATTTGTTCTGAACATGTGCACTTTTGTTGTTAACGTCAAGATAAAATTTGTTTTAAGATCTTTGCATACAATCTCATGGACGCTGTAAGTTAATTGTTGTTTTTTCCACTAAGTATCAGTCCTAGTTCATTTTGTAATAATATTGTAGCATTCCCTGATGATGACAATAAACATTGTCGAAGTAATGGAAAAAGTGTTATAAGAGTATACTTCCTGCATGCTGCGTACCCAACGAGTTTTCTCCTAGCTTTATCCTAACTGGTCAGCAAAGACTTCCTCTTTCTTAAATTCTGTATATATATATATATATATATATATATATATATATATATATATATATATATATATATATATATATATATATATATATATATATATATATATATATATATATATATATATATATATATATATATATCACCTCAACTTACCACATCTATCTGAAATACACCCACCACGTAAGTTACAAAGTATATACAACCATATTCATTATTAAATAGAAAATAAACGGCTGGACAGCAGAGTTTCCTTACTGAAGTCGTATTTTCCCCTCATCTTTACTTTGTCACAAAAAACATCAGACTCTTAAGTCAATTTGGAGGTACAGTGAGTAGAGATGAAAAAAACCTTCAAATTCACAGTACCTAAACATGAAATCTCTACAATAAAATGGCGCTGGTTAAGATAAATAGTTGAAACAACGAAAAACTAACATCAACTCAATTCACGTACGAATTTTCAACTATCTAGCTGAATCTGAAGGATCTATTGAGGTGCACGAAAACTGAAAAGCTCGAATAATTAAAATCTATTCATAAAAATGACAGTGGTTGGGAAAAAAGTTTATAATACCAAAAAGCACTTCCCTTACATCAACTGCATCTACTCAAACAAATTCAACCCTCTGATTAAATTTTTGGACTAGGTTTGGCGCAGTATATGAGTGGAATTTCTGAAATTCTTGATTAATAAAAGATCATCAAATGACTTAACTGTATCATTTTCATCTCAAGAACCACCGAAATAAGTAGCGCACTCGAACCAGTGTAATTCGTTGAATTATTTGGTACCTTATTACCAGAACTAACGAACAGAGATTGATATAATGTTTAGTAGTTATTTATTAATAATTTGCAACGTTACTACTAAGGCGATCTTTGTTATACATACATAAAACAAATAAAAAATACTTAATAGGTATACAAGTACTTTCTTTACTGATACTAACCTACAAACGGCAACCCGATTTTTCTTAGACCATAGAATCACCTCAGAAGCGGGGGAATATAGGAGAATAGAAAAAGGCTATTTTGTTCCTCTTTCTATGATGGCCTTTATAATTCAGTTTTTCCCAATAAATAAAATATTTCTTTATTATAAAGATAATACTGGGTAGATATCTACCGAACTTGAGAATTTCTGAGTTAATGACTTGTAACAATTTTATAATTTATTCATTTCAAAGCCTTATATTCTTCACATTATTACTTTATTTGAACCAAGCAAAAAGTTATGAAACGATTTGGTACCAATAATTATTGGTCCGTAAATTCCACACATTTAACATCACTGAATTATTAATTATACGAGCTTGATTTATATAATAATTCTGCACCCAATTTTAATGATAACTTAGAACTACTCGCACTGACGCAACTGCAATGCTAATAGACTTAGCAATTGATTTAGACCTCCCAAAGTTTCGAAACTGCTTTCTTCAGTTGCATTTTTAGATTATGTATCTAAATCGTTAGATTAGTGCGCGAAATTCGCACGGGTCGATAACTACGCCTCTGGCGAATTCCTCTTTTCAAGTGAATGCGTTACTGCCGACGTTTCGTGATTTCTATGACACAACGAATGCAGCTAACCACTAAATTTTAAATGTGAATCGATTCGTAAATTCGTAAGTAGTCAGTCACGTCACGCGAACGTTTAAATATCCACACATTTAATTATTTCGATGGCATTAAACAATGCAGTAAAAATAATATATCGCCGAGAAGGACTATTAGCGTATATTGCCCGGTAATTTTACGTTGAACAGGATCATAACGTAATTCATTCAGAGAATTGTGCCGGGTAATGGAGATGGGCGTGAGAATTATGGGGCGATTTGATAAATTATACGAAAACTTTGCATTTTAGATATTTAGGTTTTGTTGTTATTTTGAAATTGGCGTAAATATTGTAACGTGAATTCCCCTTAGAAAATAATGAAAATAAATTTTAGATATTTTACTCAAAATAAATGCTCCGACTAGTTCAAATGTTTGGAAAATTCAATTACAATTCACCTGATTTATTCACATGAGACAATGAAACAATGTAACTTTACTAAAATCTCTATTAAAATTATTGGGAAAATTTGTTTCAAAGATTACAAAACGAAATATAATTAAAATGAATGAAGTTAATGAATAAAGTTAATTTTTGAGCTCTTATCAGTATACTGATCTGTTTTCCAACTGCTTCTACGTTCTTGAATCCAGACTCCTGAGGTTTTATACTGGTTCTTCCTAGTTCCTGGGGTTTTTGAACTGTTTTTACCAGCTCCTGAGGTTTTGAGATGTTTGGAAACTCCTAGGGTTTTTAATTCAGGCACTTGAGATTTTATACTGGTTCTTCCTAGTTCCTGGGGTTTTTAAACTGTTTTTACCAGCTCCTGAGGTTTTGAGATGTTTGAAAACTTCTAGGGTTTTGAGATGGTTTTCCTAGCTCCTGGAGTTTTGCGCTTCCTAACGCAAAAGATATTTAACAAAAATTTATCAACTTCGGGATGACTATAAGGTGAGAACTTATTTGCCTTTACAATATAATTCTTACGTCGTATCAACTCAAATCCCTAAATCGAAAAGCAAGATCATTTAGCGTTGTCCGGCTGCGACGAATTTTTATCCCTGCTACTATTTGAAGTGACGCTAGAAATCATAGAATCTTCTTAACTGACTGATCTCGGCTAGAATTTGGTTTAGCCAGTGGACGGTATTTCATAACGTTACAATATGCGAACTCTATTCACAAATTGATAAGAAATAGATGATAAGGGAACATTTGGACAAATTAGTTGAAACAATATTATAGGTAAATGTTACTTCATATTTTATACGTACTTTATAATATAAAAATATTGTGGAAATTGCTAAAATAAAAACATATTTAGCTCAAATTCCTGTGTGTCCTAATTTCCCTCTATAATATATTCTTAAGAATATTATTACAATTTATTGTAAAATTTCGAGATTGAGATGTGAGTCATATGTAGGGATATTAAGATAGAAGTGAAACTTTAGACAATTGAATGGAAATTCAAGTTTTGGCAAGAAGTTTTTTGTTCCGCAAGAAAACCACAAAATTCACAATCTGATCCTTGTGGCTCCAAGCAGCTGCCAGAACTAATTGGATAGGTCTTGGCAACACATTTCTAATGATGTGGCACACTTGGTGGCTCATTTATTTCCAGACTTATTCCCCAAAAGATCAATTTTTAATAAGTAAAGGATTTTGGACAATGTGCTTTTAGCCAGGGTACAACTCCGAAACTTAGAACTTGGCCATATAGGTTCTTCATATGTTTCCCTACAATCCTGCTGTGATTGTCCACCTAAAGTGGTTCCAAGTTGGTCAAAGGGACTGTTGAAAATTGGTAACTTTGGTCGAATTTCTTCCATATATAAAACAATTTTTGAGAGAGTAAGAGAGATTGTGGATGAGAAAATTGTAATGACGGGTTTGTCATTTCGGCAGGAATGTCAAGAGTGATGGGATAATACCAAGGGGTTTGCAACAATGTCAACGGTTGTGTAACTTGGACTGTAGCTTCATAAGATGTCAATGAACTCGAGATTAATTGCCGATAATGATTAACAAATCAGGATATGTCATTTAAAACTCAAGCAATATGTGTTCTACAAAAAAAAGCAGCTATGAAGAATAAACAAATTTTGACTTAGAAATCTGTATTTTGTGCTTGTAATTTTTAAATTCAAATACTTCCTTCATCAAAAATTACTGATCAATACACCCAGCTAAAGTTTCTGTCAGCTTTTTGCATTTATTCTTGGATTAAAATTGAATCCCTCTTGAAGATATAAGGAATTCGCTTGCTTTCATTTTAGAGTTAAAATTGTTCTATCGTGATTAGATGGGCCATAAAATTCAATGGAGAAGTTTATTTACTAATTATAATAACTGAGATTGAATTCTCGCACATCACTTGATGAAACATCATAAACAATAAACTTTAGAATAAAAAACACTTGTCTTATGTTTCACTATATAAAAAATATTTAGATACTGTATTTAGCAGTAACGAAAAGTCGACATGTTTGGAGTTATGAACTCATTATCAAGACTGATTACAGGAGAGTATTACATCCTATTTTATAAAACAGACAAAAGCAAAGGTGATACCTGAAAATCAATTTATTCGTTTACAAGGGGTAATTCACTATTATGGGCGGAACTTATTTCGAGAATTTCAATAAGGTCAAGGTGCTTTCCTTTGTTACCTGAATGTAACAATTGGGTTTTGTTGAAATCCAGGAAATGATTGAATTTTATACAATATTCAGAGAAGCCAGTGGTATTTTTATTTTGTAAAATTGACTTTTTATGTTCTTCAACAGGAATGTTTATATTCCTTCCTGTTCGTTCAATATAGAAAGCAGGACATTCGTTGCAAAATATTTTGTAAGTCGGAGAAAGTACTCCGAGATAAGTAGTATTTGTAGATTTTCTTCTGAGAAGTTGGATTCACAGAAAAGTTCTAGAAAAGAGAAAAACCATCAAAGCTCAAATTCGAGTCGATGTCTCTTCTAGGATTTTGTGAAACTACGGGAAATCCAGACACTGTCACAGACTTTGTGCCTTTTGGAAAATTGAACAAACTTTATTCTCTCCTTTGTAGAATCACTTCTTGAACTGAAGATGACGAACAGAAGTCGAAATAAGCTAAACAATACAGTGTTGTTCATAACACAAAGAATGCTTTTGCTTCGCGGTGAAAACAGCGAATGTGTAGATGACGGTTAGAAACGCAGAATTTTGCGAAATTCTCTAACTTTGTCAAATTTTCCATTGCTGAAATCTTTGCTGCTGGCAAACTGGGTTACGAACGGGTCTACTATCCGTGTGAACATCACATTTGGATGTTGTAATTGATCCCATTTTAGCTTTCGATCTTTACTGGTCTCATCAGTCGGGCAAAGAAGACCAGGAGCTGTAGTTTTTATCATTAAATTTTGATATTTCTGTAGTTCAAGAAGTGATTCTACAAAGGAGAGAACAAAGTTTGTTCAATTTTCCAAAAGGCACAAAGTCTGTGACAGTGTCTGGATTTCCCGTAGTTTCACAAAATCCTAGAAGAGACATCGACTCGAATTTGAGCTTTGATGGTTTTTCTCTTTTCTAGAACTTTTCTTTTATACTAATTATAATGTATTTGGTATTCGTGAAGTTTCACTGGACAATGCATTAAACGCAGATCTGTTATCTTAAATTTTAATGGTGATAATTATTCAATCATCTATTTAATCCTTCAGATCTTTGGACCGTTGTAGACTCTGTTTCTCCATGAATATGGTGAGAAACGGCTTTTATGCAGGTCAACCCGCTGAAAACCCCAGGTGCTTCTCTCGTCGACGACCTATCATTGGTGAAAAGTTGACACCAGACTCGTGCATTATTTTTGTTAGTCCTGTGAGGCTGTTTTCAGTTCGTCAAGCATGCGTATCACTAAGATTTTTATCTGGTCATTTTTTTCAGGTGGGATGGCTTTTTCCGTCATAACAAACTCTTTGTTTCCTTACAATAAAAAATTATTATAAGTATAGTTGCTCTAGTGATATAGTACCTATATCATTTTATTGGAACACAATTTTTATACCGTGAAAGCATTTTTACCTGTTTTATTCAGTCCACAGCAAATATTGAACCTATATCATTTAAATTACCTGCAGGTGAAACTTTTATCGATCCCGTTCAACCCCTTCACTTGTCTCTGAAATAACTATCCTGAAACTGCTTAACATCTGCTTATGTGGTTTTAATGCAGAATAATGTTAAATTACAGAGTAGATATTATTTGTTCTACATATTATTTATCCATACGACAATTCTTTTTGCATTAGCCTACATTCGTGGCATTTTTCTGCCGTTGAAGAAATAATATATCTAAAAAGGAAATAATCGTTATATTCTCAATTCCACTAAATTATAAGAAAAGCAATTTCATGACTAGCGTGTGTATAATAATGATTAGTTTGCATATATTTTTTTTCTTCTCCTATTTTTGATGAACACGAATTCAAAATATTTCATATAAAATAATAAGTAGAGTATATTTCTGTCTATTTATTTGCTACATAATATTCATAACCGAAAGTAGATTAAATGTGAATTGAAACGTTTGTGTGTAATTGACTTTAATATGGAGTGATTTGTTTATAAATTTCTTCCTAAATAGTGGAATAATTGTAGAACGTTTCAATTCAACAGAATGCAATTTTATCGACTCTGTAAAATTCGTGAATGTTTAATGAGTGAAAAGCAATAATTACCAATTCTTATAACATTTTTAATACGTCTTTTACTGAAAGGATGTTGCTAGGGTTAGGTACGTGATAGTGAGTGTGAGTTTTACGAGAATTATTGAATTTGGACACATATATTATTTTTCACACATTCTCAATTGCCATCTATAGCAGACAAGTCTCAATCCATTTAATCACAATTCACCGCTTTATATGTACTAATTTCATTCCTATGATGAGTGCGGTGCTAGTGTAGCCTTATGGTCGTTACCTAATGTATGTTTGCAGTTGATAAGTTGTTGAACCATTACATAAATATTCGGTAAAAAGTTGGCGCCAGCCATTTTACCGGTTGCCACTATAATTTATTCGATAGGAAGTGTATTCAACTACACCGGCTATGGTCTATACGATTAGAAAACAATCTAGGGCCCTGACGATACCAGGTTCGAATCCCTCTTTAAAATAAGATGTTGTGAATGTCTAGTGGTTGTTATGCATTTATATTAATAATAATAATAATGAAAAGACTTTATTTCACAATGTGTATACACAGCATTGGCCCAGGCAGGCAGAGATTAGCTTCAAGGTTCAAGCTACTCTTTAACTCTACTAACTCGTATATTTACTGGCTAATGTACACAGTTTACATTTCCATGAAGGTAGCTGATGGAACACATACGGAATATCCCAACATTCCCTTTTCAAATTCAAATATATACTTCAATGTTAAAATCATGATGTAAATCTAATAAAAAAGTGCATTTATTTCATTTATCATTAAAATGAATTCACATCAAGCAACATCCGGCAAAATTCGACTCGGATAGAAAATTAAGTTCTTCAAGGCTAATTGAAGGTTTGATTATGTTACTTCTCAATAGGTCGGCATAAAATTTATTGAATTAAAAAACCAAATCAAAGTACCTTCCACTATAGTAACCAAAGTATTTCAGATTTTTGTATCGTAAGTTCTTCTTTTTCTTCTTCAGCCTGTGTTAATCCACTGCTGAATGTAGACCTCTTCCAAATCTTTCCATGCCCTTCTGTCTCTATAAATCTGAAGCCAGTTTTTTCCTGCGATATTCCGGATATCGTCCCGCCATCGCTTCTTCTCTGGTCTGCCCACGCTTCGCTTGGTTTCTCTCTGGCGCTAAACCAAGGTCCTGTGTGTCCAAATCGGTCTTGTCTCGCTATATGGCCGGCCCATTGCCATTTCATTCTTGCCACGATCCTCAGCACACTCGTTATCCCAGTCCTCCGGATCTCATCGTTCCGAATCCTGTCCCTCAGGGATATTCCAAGAATTGCCCTCTCCATTGCTCTCTGTGTACTTTGCAATTTGTCAGCCGATTTGCGGGTAATGGACATGTAATGGAGACCGTACGTGTTTCCTTTTGAGGTTTATAGGGAATTCGTAGGATTCATAGTATGAATCCTAATTTTGTCAAAAGCCGCCCAGGAAAGGCTCACTCTTCTTGAATATTGGTTTTCTTCACCCAGCTTGATATTGTGTCCCTGGTGTACGTATTCAGGAACATTATCTAAACGATGATCACTTACAGTTACCTCGATGTTCTCATTGCTCATGATCTTTGTTTTTGCTAGGTTCATCGTAAGTCCAATCTGCAGCGATGCTTGATGGAGTTCCTGCAGCATACTCCTGAGCTCTTCGCCTGTGTTTGCGATGACCACAATATCATCGGCAAAACGTAGATGACTCAACCGTAATCCGTCTATATTGATCCCCTTATCTTGCCAGTCTAGTTTTTTAAATAAATCCTCGAGCGCTAGTGTGAATAGCTTTGGTGAGATTGTATCTCCTAGTCTGACCGTAGGTTTAGTGCTTGTTATTCATATCTCTCTCTATAGGGAGCTACAGTTAAACGCCGGTTCCGAACAGCCAATGGACTTGTAAACATTATACATTACCCAAATTATTAATTATTTGAAACACTGCAACTCATAGACATATACAAATATCCATATCGAATTCAGGATTCGAACTCAGCACGCCTGTTTCATAAATGGTCACTATATCTTGGCTCCCCAAGGCGTGTGTGATTGTTATTTATATTTACGTTTGAATATCAAAGGTAAATGAAATTGACCAAACAGGCAAAATAATTTTTGAATGGATTCTGTTGAGATATGTCATTGAAAGCTGTTTAACCACGGTTGAATTTTTGTCCACCATACTGGTTTTCGTTTTGTCGTTTATCACTAATTCTTACAAATCTTGGCAACAATTTATAAAAACATTAATTTCTTAATCATTTGAATGACCACATATTGATTTTTGTCAATGAAAACTAGAAGCTTTCTACAAAAATTTAGACATAAAGCGATGAAAATACGTCAGAATTAAAAATGTACGGATACAAAACAGAAATAATAATTTTGTCTATGTACGTATAACCAAAAATATCAAATGTAGGATTTGTTGTTTGTAATAAATATCATCACAAAATGTCTGATTTTATTATCAAAAAAATTTCATTTCATCACCGCAAAGCGGTCTTGGTTTTCTATTCAATTATTGTACATACAACTATTTTTCAAGTAAAATCGAAATATTTCGATAGTTTAATGGATCAATAGGTTTGGTGATATGATAATTATATGACAAAACTACTAAATTTATCAAATTATCCTGATCTACTGATTGCATCATACGGTCAACACAGAATCAAGGATTTTGAGAAAGATAACGAAGTTTGAAGGATTTGGGAGTATGATTTCGACTGATATTTTTTCTACATTTATATTATATTTGTGTAGAGCGCAATTTGAAACTGTTCACTTCATGAACAGTCAACGTTTAAATTTACCTTTAATTTCCTAGAATCCTATTCAGAGATAAAAAATTACCTGAATTTCTCAATGACATATAGATAATTTTATTCAAGGAAGCCAGTACGCGTTGAAAATCAATAAACAACGTAATAAATACAAATAAACTGCCTTTATTCAGTACGCAGTAATATAATCAGATACAAAGAAAACGTTCGATACTATTTTCAAACTGAAACGTTTCATACAGTCTGTTAGTTAAATCAGAGAAAATTCAATATTTTATTTAGCAGGTTTTCAGTTTGAAAACCTGCTTATTAAAATGGGTGCGATTAGCAAAGTTGGTTCTAGGACCAAGATAGTTTTTCGTTTCATGACTTTTTATGATGCGTGGCACCAAAAACTCAATCTTATATATCTCTATGTATATATATATATATATTATATATACATATATATTATATATATATATATATATATATATATATATATATATATATATATATGTTCATATGTATGTATTTTAGCGTTGTTTACACGATAACAGCAATTTTGAAGCAATACGGTTGAAAGTTTGTAAATAGGTAGTTTCGTACGACATATTAGATGGGATTGTTTTTGGTTCGAATTGGTTGGGGGGTTTCCCCCCAGGGGGGGAATTAAATCTTGATTACACGATAAAGGTCGCAATTTTGAAGCAATAGGATTGAAAGTTTGTAAATAGGTACCTAGTTTCGCATGATATCTTGGATAGGATTGTTTTTGGTTCGAATTGGTTGGGGGGTTGACCTCCTGGGGGAAGAAATAAATCTTGTTTATATGATAAAGGTCGCAATTTTGGAGTAAATTTTGGTTGAAAGTTTGTAGGTAGGTATTCTCGAATTGGTTGGAAGGTTGACCCCCTGGGGGAAGAATTAAATCTTGTTTACATGATAAAGGGCGTAATTTTGGAGCAGTAGGATTGAAAGTTCGTGAGTAGCTAGTTTCGTATGATATATTGAATGGGATAGGTTTAAATGCGAATTGGTTGGGACGTTGGCCCCTCAGGGAAATAAATCTTGCTTACACGAAAAAAGGCGCAATTTTGGTACCATAGGGTTGAACATTTGTAGGTAGGTAGTTTCGTAGGATATCTTGGATTGTATTTATTTCTATATCCCGGTTCTAAAAAAAATGATCCCACTGCCATCAGCAATTATAGACCAATTTCAATATTGAGTGTTTTTTCAAAAGTTCTCGAGAGAATCATAAATAACCGTATGATCAATTTCCTAGATAAATTTCATTTAATAACCGACTGTCAGCACGGATTTCGATCAGGTAGATCGACGCAGACCGCCGCACTCTCCTTTGTGGAGTACATCTATGAGTGCTTGGATAGTGGTCTTTGTGTTGCTGGGCTGTTTTTTGACCTATCGAGAGCATTTGATTGTCTTGTGTTCGAGTTCATTCTGAGTAAGCTCTATAATATTGGTTTCAGAGGAATTGTACTGGAATGGTTACGTTCCTTCATCACTGATCGTTTGCTGGTGGTCAAGGTTCAGGAGAGTTGGTCTAGTGAGTATGATGTGGGTTTGGGAGTCCCTCAGGGGTCTGTGCTTGGGCCATTACTTTTTCTGCTCTTTATCAATGATTTACCTGAGTACGTCGTTGCGAGTAGAATAACGATCTTTGCCGATGATACCTCGTTAGCAATTTCGGCGCACACACCTACGGACCTTTCGGAGAAGTGTTCTAAATTAATGTCATGTTTCACTGAGTGGTGCCGCAGAAATGCTCTCATTTTGAATATTGGCAAAACGGAATGCATTTATTTCAATGTGAGAGCTGTTGATAATGGCACTCTAAGGTTTGAATCTAATGGAGTCACAGTAGTTCCTATAGATAGCATTAAATTCCTCGGCATTCAAATTGATAGTGAGTTGAGATGGTGCAAACATGTTGATTTGTTATGCGGAAAGCTGAATCAAGTCTGTTACGCCATAGGCAGAATCAGGGACTCGTTACCTATTCATGCTGTCATGAATATTTACTATGGTTTATTTTACAGTAATATTGGATACAATATTTTACTATGGGGTAACTCTATTGATATAAATAGGGTGTTTTTGGCACAAAAACGTGTTCTGCGCTTAATGTTCAACCTCAAGCCGACGGATTCTTGTAAACCGATATTTGTAAGTAGGCGTATTCTAACTGTTTCTTGTATTTATATATATATATATATATATATATATATATATATATATATATATATATATATATATATATATATATAAATGTTTAATATATGTGAAAGAGAATGAACACATATTCATTAAACTTTCTGACTATCATCATTATGATACTAGAAATGAAGGAATTTTATGCATACCGAAGCACAGATTGGCTAAGTATGAATCATCGCCATCGTATCAGGGCATTAGACTTTTTAACCACCTGCCACCAACGGTAAGGGCACTTAAGTTATATGCATTTAAAAAAGATATCAAAAATTTCCTAATACTAGAAGCTTTTTACGGTGTCGGTGATTATTTGAACACTAGAATTGAGACTTCTTAAGTATTGTTGATTTGATATTTGAATTTTTTTATTTTATTTTGATTGAGTTGTAATTTTGGGATTTTTTTTTCCAATCTATTATTATTTGTAAGTATGCATATTTATTGTTGTTGTTATCTTTTGTAGGTATGCATATTTATTAGTGTTTAATTATAATTGTTATCATTGTTAAATGAAAGTTGACTTGTCCAATACAGTGTAAATTGTCTTTCTGGATGAATAAAAATTATTATTATTATTATTATTATATGAATTGGTTGGAGGGTTAACCCCCGGTGGTGGAAATAAATCTTTTTTACACGATAAAGGGCGCAATTTTATAGAAATAGGGTTGAAAGTTTGTAAATACGTAGTTTCGTATGATACCTTGGATGTGATTGGTTTTGGTACGAATTGGTTGGGGGTTGATCCCACAGGGAGGAAATAAATATTGTTTACACATTAGAGGACGCATTTTTCTTTAATTTGAAAAAAAAATCATAATTTAATGAATATATTTTTTAAACTGAACATTTCATGAAAACCTGCTTTTCTAATGCAGCTCGGTGCGATTTTTCCTTGATCTTTTTATGCAGTATATTAAATTAACCATAGTCAACTCGTATATTTTTGAATTACATCAAATATTGAATATATTCAATAAGATTTGATTATTCAAGTATATTTGTTTATTCAATAAATTATCAGATTTCTTATACCTATATATTAATTTCTAGAGCTTCCCAAAAGTTCAATTACAAATCTCTACTCTATGTTAAATATGGAAATCTGTATTAAATGAATGATTTTCATTTAATAAATGTATGAAATAATTAGAATCCCTCTTATAATGTTTTCAAAGTAGTGCTTTTATTCTTTGATTCTTTTTGCGAAGTTTATATATGCATATATATATTTATATATATATATATATATATATATATATATATATATATATATATATATATATATATATATATATATATATATATATATATATATTTGATCAGCCAAAGTGTGGTGAAACTCTGCGTCAAAGAATAAATTATATTAATCCTTAATATCAACAATGTGTATTTCTAATAATATTTATTACAAAATTAAATGAATGAATACGTTCCTGATTAATTTGATTTTGGCAAAAAATGTATGCTCAAGTAGTTACTTTTTATTGTTATCAGTGAAAAAGAAATGTTAGAACAGTTAACTGTAAGTATTTATAAATGAAAAATTGTTTTTTTAAGTATTTACTCTTGAAAGTATTCTTGACAAATATATGTACATTATTATAGAGATCATGATTCCAATTTTATCAACATTTACTGAGAATAAAGAATAATATTCCAATCCTCATTTCCTAATACAAACTTTTGACAGTTAAAAAGCACTTTTTCTCATAATTACCGTTATCTCAATGTCGACCAAAATATTTCAAGATAACTCTAGAAAATTATATATGTCATGTTATCAATATACTCTAAGGATCTTGTCGGTTTCAAAATATAAGGGTCAAAGTTAGAGTTTAATTAAATTTTCAATCTTCTTCTCAAACCAACCCTGTACAAGTAGGAGGAAGTTTCGAGTACTCTCAAACATCTGCCTAATTAAAGTACCTGTAATATTCTTATGGAACTGACTTCCCATAATTGTACACATCTGGCGTTAGAGGAATGTAGATTGTAATGAATAATCTCACTTATTGGAATAATAACCTCAATCTCAAACGTGCTACTTTGTATTCGATGAAAACGCCTGTGCAAATTCAATAATTGAGGTGGTTTGGCTTAGGCATAGATAAATAACTCTATTTTATTTTCAATCAAAAACGCAGAAATTATGGGATCAATAACTCCTCTAAAATTCAGATTCACAGGATGGAATGCAAAAACAATACCGTACATACAGAAAAAGTACCAAAATCCTCGACAATTTCAGTGGCTTCTATTAACATTGACAAGACAAAGTTAATCATACTCTCACACTGCTTGGCGAAAATTTTTACTATATAGGTACTTAACAATAATGCACGTTTGGCTTCACCAAATGCTTCTTTAAATATTATCTACCTGAGTAGCAGTTAACTTCAGATGAACTTCATCTTCTTCAGACGAAAACTGCCTCTCAGTCAACTTGGGAAGAAGATGAACTTCTTTGAAATGAGCGTCAGACAGTCTATATTTCATATGTATATTGTTACTTACCTTTGATTCTGCTCATTTTCATTATAAGTTTAGTCTTATTAGTCATATTTTCTCTGAAAATACTTATTATTGCAGTGTATCGAAGAAATATATATATATATATATATATATATATATATATATATATATATATATATATATATATATATATATATATATATATATATATATATATATATATATATATATATATATATATATATATATATATATATATATATATATATATATATATATATATATATATATATTTATCTTATATATAAAATTCTCGTGTCACAATGTTCGTTCCCATACTCCTCCGAAACGGCTTGACCGATTCTCATGAAATTTTGTGAGCATATTGAGTAGGTCTGAGAATCGGCCAACATCTATTTTTCATCCCCCTGAATGTTCTCATGAAATTTTGTGTGCATATCGGTGAGGTCTGAGAATCCGACAAAATCTATTTTTCATCCCTCTAAATGTTAAGGGTAGTCCACCCCTTGATTTTTTTCTTCATTTTTCTGACAACATTTTCTGTTCTATTTTTTTATGATACAGTATTCAAAAATATATACAACCCTAAATTTTCACCCCTCTACGATCAACCCCTATTTAGATAGATAAAAATAATTTATATGGCAGAACAACGTTTGCCGGGCCAGATAGATAGATAGATAGAAAGATAGATGATAACTATCTAGATAGATAGATAGAGATACATTAGCAGATAGATGAATATATAGAAAGACAGATAGATAAAAATAATTTTTATGGCAGAACAACGTTTGCCGGGTTAGATAGATATGTAAATAGATAGAAAGACAGATAACTATCTAGATAGATAGATAGTTAGATAGGTAAATATACATCGGCAGATAGATGAATAGATAGAAAGATAGATAGATAAAAATAATTTATATGGCAGAACAACGTTTGCCGGCTCAGCTAGTATATATATATATATATATATATATATATATATATATATATATATATATATATATATATATATATATATATATATATATATATATGTATATATATATATATATATATATATATATGTATATATATACATATATATTGGTTTTTTAATTGCCGAATGTTGATATAGTATGAGGTTTAATGGGTAGCGGCAAGGGCAGGATATTCAAAGACCTTTCTGGCTATGACCTATGTATTTCGATACTAATTTGTATCTTCTTCAGGGTCTATAAGAGAATAAAATAATTACAAAATCTGAAAATTCACAACAACATAATACATCTTACCGCCAATAGTCCTTGGTCAGTCAAGTTCCACCAGCATTTGTTCAATAAATATTTACTTAATTTATTTAAAGAAAGAAAAAGGAAACATTCATCTTGTTACTTGTGTTATTAGTTTTGTTGGTTTTAAAGGCAAATATCAGAAATTTTATCCAATATATTATGGTGAGTTATTTAATAGAGGTTAGGTTTGTAATCATCGAAATTAAATATTGCTGTCACTCACACTCTATAGATTATACTTCTATGTTCTTTTTTTGTTCATATATCATATCAAGACAATTTTAGCATGTTATATATATTTACACAGTCTTACATCGACTTTTTTTTTATATTCTATTTTCTTTTAGAGTGGGATAAATAGAAACAAAATAGAATATAAAAATAAAGTCGATGTAAGTATGTGTATGTAACATGCTAAAATTGTCTTGATATGAAATATGAACAAAAAAAGAACATAGAAGTATAATCCATAGAGTGTGAGTGACAGCAATATTTAATTTCGATGATTACAAACCTAACCTCTATTGAATAACTCACCGTAATATATTGGATAAAATTTCTGATATTTGCCTTTAAAACTAACAAAACTAATAACACAAGTAACAAGATGAATGTTTCCTTTTTCTTTCTTTAAATAAATTAAGTAATTGTATATTGAACAAATGCTGGTCGAACTTGACTCACCAAGGACTATTGGCGGTAAGATGTATTATGTTGTTGTGAATTTTCAGATTTTGTAATTGTTTTATTCTCTTATAGGCCCTGAAGAAGGTACAAATTAGTATCGATATACATAGGACATAGCCAGAAAGGTCTTTGAATATCCTGCCCTTGCCGCTACCCATTAAACCTCATACTATATATACATATATATACATATATATATATATATATATACCCATTAAACCTCATACTATATATACATATATATACATATATATATATATATATATATATATATATATATATATATATATATCCTGGTATATATTGGCATCTTCAGCAGCTCCCTTCGAGCTGAAATTTGGGATTTTTTTCGTAGCATAACGAAAGTATCAAAAGTTGAGAAAATTTCTGTAACGACCGCCATTTTTACGTAGATATTTCTAATGTTCATATAAATATCCTTTCCAGTACATATTGACATACATCTTCAGCGGTTTGCATAACACAGTACGCGATGTACTTCGCGAATTCAAAAAAAAATTAATTATTTTCTACTTTTCAATTCGGTTTGCTATTTAAGGGAGCTTTTTAAAAATATAATTCAATCCGTTAGAATCGGATCTCGACGCGATGCATTTCGCGCGAAAAATATGACCTTAATGATGGAGCTCTGCTGCTCACGAGTTTTATATATATATATATATATATATATATATATATATATATATATATATATATATATATATATATATATATATATATATATAGTATAAGGTTAGTTGACTGACTAATTTAGATACCAATATTAATATTTGGGATTGCAGTCTGAGTGAAATAAGTGTACACTTTATTCCTCTATCTCAAGCTTTCTGGATTTATTAATCCCTTCTTCAGGAGATGCTACAAAAAATGAGTTGGTGAAACAAAAATGTTTTGGCTTACAAAGGAGTTACTCACGAATTTGTGGTTACATTTAAAGATGTTAATTTAATCATTTTCATCAGTTCGCATTTACGGGTGTCACAGTCCGAAGGTAGATCGAAAGAATATTAATTATTAATTATATTTTATCTTCTATTCAAGAATTATTTGAAAACTGAAATTTTATTTTAATCGAGTTTTATATATATATATATATATATATATATATATATATATATATATATATATAGTATAAGGTTAGTTGACTGACTAATTTAGATACCAATATTAATATTTGGGATTGCAGTCTGAGTGAAATAAGTGTACACTTTATTCCTCTATCTCAAGCTTTCTGGATTTATTAATCCCTTCTTCAGGAGATGCTACAAAAAATGAGTTGGTGAAACAAAAATGTTTTGGCTTACAAAGGAGTTACTCACGAATTTGTGGTTACATTTAAAGATGTTAATTTAATCATTTTCATCAGTTCGCATTTACGGGTGTCACAGTCCGAAGGTAGATCGAAAGAATATTAATTATTAATTATATTTTATCTTCTATTCAAGAATTATTTGAAAACTGAAATTTTATTTTAATAAATTTGCGATGGCGGCGAACATAGACATAGATAGCTCTTGTCAGTAACTGTACGGTAGTGACAATAGACATAATCTTCTTCCGGTCTAACCTCGGTCTGCGATCCCAAACGTCAACCTATTGGACAAAAACAATAACAATCGTAATAATGTGATATGTCATAATATATCCTTAATTTAGTTAACATAAACTATATCTAACCAAAAACGAAAAGAAAATTGAAGGATGAATTTAAATTTTGTCTGATTCATGATCAATAAGTTAAAAAGATATCATATAAATATAAATCATAAAATAAAATAAAAAACTAAAAAGGCAACACAAAGAATCCAAAATGAAGTAATGCAAAGCACTTTAACCCTGGTATTCAATTTTCTCCCCTTACAACTACCCCTTCCAATTCGTTGTTAGCAACATAGTTGTTATTTGCATTTGTTATAGGTATATGAGCAGGCCGATCAGTCGAATTATCAGTCAGGTGACTGTTTTTATTCAAATGTCTTTCATTTATTTGATTTTTATCAATTTCTATTAATAGGGCATACACAGAACTCAAAGAGTCTATGTCCTTCATGGAATTTAATGCTTTTTCATCCTGGGCAATCCTAATCATCTCTAGAAGTGATCTTTTTCTTAGATTGATCTCAGTATCTAATACTTCTACCCCATTGTAGTCTGGTATGTGTCCCGCTTCAATAGAATGTCTGGTTAGGGCACAACTATCCTTTCTTAATTTGATGTTATTCTTATGCAATCATTGCCCAAATTGTAGTGGATGATATGCTAGAAAGGATAAGCGAGAGGCTACCCTTTGATCTTCCTTTTTGTAAGAAGTTCATGGACGATGTTATTACGGCTATACCCAGAGAATATATTGAGATGATATCCGAAACTATAAACTCTGTGCATAATAAGATCCAATTTACTATTGAGGATGAAAAAGAAAACTCGGTGCCCTTCCTAGATATGAGGGTCATAAGAAGGGATGACAACGTCGTGGTTACTGACTGGTATGTGAAACCAATGGCTTCACAAAGATATATACACTACTTATCATATCACCCTTTCAAAATGAAACTTAATATCATCAATAATTTGAAAACAAGAGTGCTAAAAGTCTCACATTCCTCATTCAAAGAAAAGAACTTGGCAAAACTGTGTGAAATAATGATTCAAAATGGCTATCCTGATTAACTCATAAAAAAGATCATCTACAGCACTCCAAATCTACAAGAACAAGAAGGTAAAACAGAAGATAAAAACGGGGAAAAACTATTTGTCACATTGCCTTGTATAAAGTCTCTCTCGAACAGAATAAAGAAGACTCTTCCAGGGGGACAGATAATGGTAGCAACTAGGAATGTTAAACCCATCAGGAAAATACACAGTAATCTGAAAGACCAAACACCAACCCTCAATAAGAGTGATGTAGTATATAGGATTCCGTGTGCTCACTGTGATGCACACTACATTGGTCAGACTGGGACGACATTGAAACAACGACTGACCCTACTAAAGAGTAACATCAAATTAAGAAAGGATAGTTGTGCCCTAACCAGACATTCTATTGAAGCGGGACACATACCAGACTACAATGGGGTAGAAGTATTAGATACTGAGATCAATCTAAGAAAAAGATCACTTCTAGAGATGATTAGGATTGCCCAGGATGAAAAAGCATTATAGTAGGAGAGCCCACGACACTAAACCTAGTTCGATAAGACTACCAGATGATATATTTATAATTAGTCACGTCATTAATAGGGGAACACGAAATGGCGATGCTGCAATGCAAAAAACCTGGCTACGTCATAAACAAAATTAATTTAAAAAATAAAATCAGGTTTCTAGTATGATAAGACTCCCAATTTTTATTTGTTCCTCGAAATAGGAGAGTGATAGAACTATACGATAATGCAGTGCTGCAAGCCCCCCTGATTGGCCTAATCAGTGGCAGCAGTATGATATACGACTCCTCGTATCTAGGTATCTAGTATGATCGATCTCCTCAAAAAACCCAAGCTCATCCGAAAGGTCATCAATTTCTGTGTAAGAAACACCACTGCTGCATTTTCCAAACAGTGGAGAAAGTGGTTGCTGCAGCCATTGAAGCTCGCCCTCCGCGCGGCTGCATTCGGCGTTTCCATTTAGTTTTGTCAGCAAGCGACCGGTTCCTTCCGATTTTTACCGGTTGAATACGCGTTTCACGTTCACATATGAATAATTTTACGTGTCGTTGATTGTTTAAACAAATTAAATCGGCAAATTTTATGTGATATTATTCGATTTTTCAGCCATTTTCATTGTGTTGATTGTTTAAACAAATAATTTTGAATGAGTATGAACGTGAAATGGTGTTTTTGAATTTGGATGCGGGCAATGAAGAACGAAGATTGGTTTTTCGAATAATTTGATCATTTTATCAATATATATATTTTTTTACAAGTACGACAACATGACGTGTCAAGAACATGAGGTGTGAAAAAACTACTAATAACAAGATTAGTCTCAATTAAAAATTCTTATTCTTATAAACTAATTTTTATTCTTCCTGTAAACTATTTCTTTATTATCAGTAATTATTCTTACGCTACTTTTCGTCATCCGAATCGAATACAACGAAATCGAATTAATCCTCACCGTTTTCTTCGGTGTCAACCGACATAGCCAATATATCGTCTACGAATACTGGCGTCGGTTGACCTGTATACCAGAGAGGCTGCAGTTTTTCCCGCATCTCCCAGTCGTACTCTTCGAAATGGAGCGTTACGCAATGTGGTGAAGTTGAATTCAGCCACATGCTGGTGACGTATATAGTATGTAATATTTTTTGTTTCAAAGACCGAAAACATGGTGGTATGAGGCTTGAATCAAAACCTTTTATTTTCCTCAAAAAAACCTCATTCGAACCACTCACTGAATACAGCTTCTAGAAAATCTCGAATCTGGCAACATCCACGCGTTTACAATTTTCAACCGAGTACATTTGTGAGGTGAATTCTTGTAGCGTGTCGACTATATTTTCGTCTTCCAAATTAGTGCGATCGTTTAGAGACGCGAAAAACTTCTGCAATCGTTCATTTTTATCTAATATTTTATACGGTCTCACTTTGCCTTTTCGAAAAATCGCCGCTGTATAATGGTTCAGTTCTTCCTGGTCTTTCCGTTGCAAAACAGAGAATTTTCTGTAGCACCCATAATGATAATCATAATTCTCACTATTCTCACGGGTTAATGGCAAGTTGCCGTATTTAAGACACTTTTTTTTCGGAACGCAATAATTGTCAAACATTTATTTAACGTACGTTCATCAAATTCAGTCAAGTTACAAGTTTTCTTGCAAACGAAACAACGCATTTTGAAATACCGAGAGCGAAAAGACCGAACGTTACTGACGTTTTCCACAACAAGGCTGAGCAGGTATAAACTCTAAGCCAGTGTTTACTCTGAAAAATATTTGCCCCTAAACCTTACGTCAAAAACCAAAGTCATAGATCTATTGATATAGTCACAAAATCTCCATTCATTTTACATCAAAAAAAATGTTTATTATCTATATAATACAAATTTATAAATACAATTCAATTAATTGGATTCACAACATCACTTTTTGGAGAAATTACTTAATAATAAATTACTTAATGTTAAAATTCTATTGAATAATTATTATAACGATATATTTATTTTATGAATACAACACAAATGAAAATGGCTGAAAAATCGAATATCACATAAAATTTGCCGATTTAATTTGTTTAAACAATCAAGGACACGTAAAATTAGTCATATGTGAACGTGAGACGCGTATTCAACCGGTAAAAATCGGAAGGGACCGGTCGCTTGCTAACAAAAATAAATTGAAACGCCGAATGCAGCCGCGCGGAGGGCGAGCTTCAATGGCTGCAGCAACCACTTTCTCCACTGTTTGGAAAATGCAGCAGTGGTGTTTCTTACACAGCAATTGATGACCTTTTGGATGAGCTCGGTTTTTTTGAGGAGATCGATCATACTAGATACCTAGATACGAGGAGTCGTATATCATACTGCTGCCACTGATTAGGCCAATCAGGGGAGCTTGCAGCACTGCATTATCGTATAGTTCTATCACTCTTCTATTTCGAGGAACAAATAAAAATTGGGAGTCTTAGGCCGGCCACACACATAATCGAACGATACAGAACACGACAAGACATTTTGACTGACAGTGTCTGTTGCGAAGAGTTTAGAATGGACGGATATGGAGTGCCAGCACACTACATCGAACAAGACAAGGCAAAAAACACGATCGAACGGTTTTTTCGTGACTGGCGCTGTCTGCCAAAGTTTCGTCTTAAGTCAAAAGCTGACAGACAAACTAATTTGCGCATGTGCTGCGGAGGAAATCTGAACAACAGTGCCACCATCGCACATCGCCTAGCTATTGCATCCGCCAGGATTCGAGGCGATTTGGAGTTGTATTGTGTCTTTTGCTTCAATGGTATCTCTGGGGGTGAACCCAAACCTCTCTATTCCTTTTGAAGTCTAACAATTGTAGAAAATCCCACAACATCGGTACCGTCTCCTCCTCGTCGTCCATTGTAACAACATATAAAATTTTTAATAACTTAAATTACTTAACAACCAACACTGTTAAAAGATTGCAGGTCACTGCACGAGGTGTGGAATACAACTGCCCGGATTTCTGTTCTGTCTTGTTCGATAGCGTTCGATACGAAGAAAACATCAACAACGCTATCGAACAAGACAGAACAGAACCCGAAACGTCTTGTTCTGTTCTGATATGTTCGATTATGTGTGCGGCCGGCCTTATCATACTAGAAACCTGATTTAAAAAACTTTATTTTTTTTATGACGTAGCCAGGTTTTTTGCATTGCAGCATCGCCATTTCGTGTTCCCCTATTAATGACATGACTAATTATAAATATATCATGTGGTAGTCTTATCGAACTAGGTTTAGTGTCGTGGGCTCTTAGACTATTAAATTCCATGAAGGACATAGACTCTTTGAGTTCTGTGTATGCCCTATTAATAGAAATTGATAAAAATCAAATAAATGAAAGACATTTGAATAAAAACAGTCACCTGACTGATAATTCGACTGATCGGCCTGCTCATATACCTATAACAAATGCAAATAACAACTATGTTGCTAACAACGAATTGGAAGGGGTAGTTGTAGGGGAAGAAAATTGAATACCAGGGTTAAAGTGCTTTGCATTACTTCATTTTGGATTCTTTGTGTTGCCTTTTTAGTTTTTTATTTTATTTTATGATTTATATTTATATGATATCTTTTTAACTTATTGATCATGAATCAGACAAAATTTAAATTCATCCTTCAATTTTCTTTTCGTTTTTGGTTAGATATAGTTTATGTTAACTAAATTAAGGATATATTATGACATATCACATTATTACGATTGTTATTGTTTTTGTCCAATAGGTTGACGTTTGGGATCGCAGACCGAGGTTAGACCGGAAGAAGATTATGTCTATGTCACTAGCGTACAGTTACTGACAAGAGCTATCTATGTCTATGTTCGCCGCCATTGCAAATTTATTAAAATAAAATTTCAGTTTTCAAATAATTCTTGAATAGAAGATAAAATATAATTAATAATTAATATTCTTTCGATCTACCTTCGGACTGTGACACCCGTAAATGCGAACTGATGAAAATGATTAAATTAACATCTTTAAATGTAACCACAAATTCGTGAGTAACTCCTTTGTAAGCCAAACATTTTTGTTTCACCAACTCATTTTTTGTAGCATCTCCTGAAGAAGGGATTAATAAATCCAGAAAACTTGAGATAGAGGAATAAAGTGTACACTTATTTCACTCAGACTGCAATCCCAAATATTAATATTGGTATATATATATATATATATATATATATATATATATATATATATATATATATATATATATATATATATATATATATATATATATATATATATATATATATATATATATATATATATATATATATATAATAAGGCTTAAGCAGAGAATAATCAAGATATTAGGCAATTTTAAGGTCATAAACCCGCATACGGAAGCAGCTGTTTACACGTGTTTACACGTGTTTCGGACTTTTTGGTCCTCATCAGAACAGCTTAGCAAAGTTATGGTTGGACAAACTTGGAGATGGAGAAACAAAACAATCGAAATCCTTCGTTGTAAAAGATCATCGCACATTTGCAGCTAACAGCTCGAACACACAAATGTGCGATGATCTTTTACAGCGAAGGATTTCGATTGTTTTGTTTCTCCATCGCCAAGTTTGTCCAACCATAACTTGGCTACGCTGTTCTGATGAGGACCAAAAAGTCCGAAACACGTGTAAACAGCTGCGCGTTTATGACCTTAAAATTGCCTAATATATATATATATATATATATATATGAAAAGCTGTAGCTGAAGCAGTTAAGATGATTAAGAAACTAACCTCACCAAAATGTTAAAATCGATGCGAAATACGTACCTAGAATTCATAAGAGCATAACGACGTCATATTCAATATTCATAAACATTATACATCAGCATGAACATAGGCTTAGAGTTAACTGTCTTCCATCGTGTAAGATTACATTCAATAACTAATTGAGGTACTACTCAGAAAAAAATTGATATAAGTTATCATAACTGAATATCTAAATAAAGAAGTTCTACGCAACATATATAATCGTATATAAACTGGGTGTGTTGCACAGGCTTAATTATCATCATAGTTAATAACAATGATTACCTAAATATCGTGACAGATATTAATGACAGAAATTGGCACAGATCACTCTGGACTAAGTTGTTTTATTGTCTAACTTAAAAGATTTGTAGTTATTTCGATCACTTCATCATTATCTCGTAAATTCATATACTGCTTGATGAGGTTCTTTCGGATATTTTTTTAATGATGCCGTTGTAGCTCTAGGCTGTATCCTTTCACCCACGTTATGTGAGTACACACCCACGACAAATTGAATTGAATAAATAATATATCCAGTTTAACAGACATCGGTAACCTGCTTCCGTAATTTCATAATAAATGAGAATAATTGCAATACCATTCCGATAAAGGTGTCATCAGATGAACTTTTAGATAAAGTCTTTGAGAAAATGGAGCACCAAAATCTCAACCAACTTTGGTATGGACTAAATAGGAATCACCTTTGCCTCGGTTTCAAAAATACATTCTAGAGCTCGAAAATACATCAATTTTTTACTTTAGAGCTATTTTGTGTAGTACAAAAAACATTTAAATTTATTTAGCTCAACAGCTATTCTACAACCGCTGGCGTACCGATGGTAATTAGAGAACTCATATATGTCGATGATAGTTAGAGTTGTTCATTAAAAATGAATTGCGAATCAGCTACTTGGACAGTACTATATAATCCTTTGTTTATTAAACTACAAAATATAGAGTAACCTTCCAAACGTCAATTCTACAATAAAGAGCCATCTTCTAACTGGAAGGTATGAAATTTCTGCAGAGGGAAGATAATGAATTTCTTTCAAAAGTCCAAAGAATAGACATTTTGGAACATCTATTTTTATAAAATCTACTCAACCGAATGCATTTAGTCAAAATACTCATTTTTACATTTCCGGACTTCCATTGCCTGTAAAGTAGGGATAAAGTTGAAAATAAAATTGTATATACGACGTTTCGTTAAGTTGTGAATCTCTAAACGTTCCCAAGGGAATACACAAATATTTTCTGAGAGAGTATTAATTAAAAAAAATTTAATTTCGTTAATTTAAGTAGATATGATTCATACAATAATATTTCCGATTGTGAGAATACTACTGCAGCTATAAAATAATCACTGTCAAAATATTGATTCTTATCTTCCCCGAATTTGGCTCAATCTAAAATTATGGCCGTTTAAAAGATGGAGATAACTTTTAAGTAGTAATGACGATCGTAAAAGAGTGTCCAGAGCAGACCTTCCTCAACCTTGGTTCTTCGAATCTGCGGGGTACTTGGCCGGCGTCAATTACCTTTTCTTTTCTTTTTTTGCCATTTTACTTCGGCGAAGAGTTAAAGGAACCAGTTTTGCGGATAAAAATAACTGCCGTTGAAGGCATAGCCGAATTATGTTGACAGGATCGAACTGTAAGAGACGGCTCTTCCCAATATTTTCAGAAAATCAAAATTATTGACTTTATCTAGCCAAGTACGACAAGATGGTCATTCATAGATGGTTCACTAGGTATGAGAAAATAATTGAAGGAACGAGCAAAACTTCAGAAATGTTGAATTAATCTATCATATTCTTAATTTCAAAGGGGCTGTTTCTATGATAATATAATCAGTGATAATATTGAAACACAAATATATTATATTTCTGTTCATTTAATATAGATTCTATTGAGGGAAACCTTCATACTAACAACATACTAGCTCTTAGTATTAGAATCGACTTAGCTAAATTTTCATCCACATATTTTATGCAATTTATACAAAAATGCATTTTCATGATTATCCTGTTATTCAGGAACACTTTCGAAAATTTATATTATTAGTTAGTCTCTTTATAGAATCTGTGGAATCTTAAATAGACTCTTATGTAAAGATATTTTGAAATTCAATTTAAAATTGAGTTCTTTAAGAAAATATTACCCCCATCATTAGCTCTGCTATAAATAGAAGAATAATTCAAAAATTTCCAGAAAATCAGCAGTAATAAGAAATCATACATTAACACAGAAAACTTTAAAATTTAGATAAGCTTTATGAACTCTGAAATATATTTTGTGCTTCACGAAAAAGCTGATAGGAATACTCACAAGTATTATTACGAAATAATTAGTAATAAGAAGTATTTCTAAAATGCAGGTTGATGATCTTTTCACTTCCAATGATGTAAGGTTACTCCAGCAGGATACTCTTGAACATAAACATTAGAAAATCAAACCTTGATCATTGTTGAATAAAATGATATTTCATTCGTGAACTTGAAGAGAAAACTATATTTTTCAAGTTGAGAATTTGCTAATAATATTCGGATGAACAAATCGTTGGAAATTGTATGAAATTCGAAGTTTTCTTTGTTTGAAAAAAAAGTTGAACTCAGAACCAAAGAGTGTTTTTTATTTCAATAAATCATACCAGTGGATTAGTATCTTCTTCCGAGCTATTCAGCGTAGTCTGCTGAAAAGTCTTTCTAACGTCTCGCCCAGTCTATATTCAAATCCTTTGCAAGCATATATCGAAAGATTACATGCATTAAAAACATATTAGATATATCTATAATGGAAATATTTTTGAACAAGAAATAACATGAAATCTTTACATTGAAATGCTGGTGGTTGAGTACAAAAACTTACACCAACAAAGAATTTTGCTTTGGCTTGAACTCAATCCACATACTTTAATTTCAACTTTCTAACTGAACCATAAAAGCTGTGGACGTTCGTGGAACTTCAAAAACCACTAAAAAAACAAGAAATCTCTACATACAAATGTCAGCGGTAAAAGAAAAAAGTTTATACTTTCAAAAGGCACCTTTCTAAACTACACTCAATCCACGTAAAATTTTTCAACCCTTAATTTGGAGGAGCTTGGGTTGAAGAGCTTCTTACACTCCCCAAAAGCTCTTGAAGGTTGAATTTCGGATATTTTGTTCATAATTAATTTCCACATCTTTTCCAACAGGTTTATAACATTTCTGTTCATGCACATTTCCGTTACTCCCTTCCACATAGTTTAGAAGTTTAAAAATTTGGACTGAGTTCACCTAAATTTTAATATGTTGATTCTGCCTCAAGAACATCCCAGATTTCGACTCAAATGGTCTGATTGACCAAATTAGATTGTCTGATTGGTCAAATCCCGATGGAAATGCCAAAATTGAGCCGAAAAATTTTTTTCGGGGAGAATATGACCTAAAATATATTTCAAATTTTGTATACTTTAATAGAATAAGTCTGACAAAAAGATTAGTGAAGATTTAGAGAAGAAGAGTAATTTCTATATACGGTGGCGTACAACCGCTCTGAAAATAAAAAAATTTTACAGCATAAATTCAATAAATAAATGAGCAACATCGACAGGCTGTTACATTTTTTGATATGCCTAGAATTTCTTGGTGTCCTTGAGACAGTACTTCAGCCTAAATTCGGACCTTCCCCAAACTTTCCACAGTAGACGAGGTCGAGTCCGTATAACAATTGACTTCTGTCGTTTTGTTTCGGTTGTGTAGGAACCAGTTCGCGTGCAAAAATAACTCCGATACACTTTTACTTGCTCACTACGGGCACGTCTGACTGCTACGCATCACCGAAAATATGTTGGCGTAGGTTTTACAGAGTCGAATTTAAGACCCCGTACAGAGGTGCAATAAGTACCATACCTAATAATTCTCTTATTCAATAACTAAAGTATGCGATCTGTGGAATGAAAAGGAAAATAACAGTAACAATATGATGAAGTAGAATATATTTTACTTGAATTAAGAAAGCTATTAGGAATAGTAATTTCGGGATATAAATCCGGATGAACTGTAACGTGAATTTTCCCTATGAAATAATGAATAATATGAATTTAGATTTTTTATTTGAAATGTATGCTCCGGCTAGTTCGAAGAAAATTGGAAATTCTAGTTACAATTTACCTGATTTATTTACATACAGACAATGAAACAATATAAAATTTTTCGTAATATCTCTATTAAAAATTATTAATTACTTTGGTTCAAAGATTACAAAAATATTAAATTAAAATGAATGAAGTTATAAAATAAGGATAAAATTTTGAGCTCGTTGTATCACTATACTGATCTGTTTTTGTTTTGTTGTCTTCCTTTGTCTTCTTCCGCTCCTGTAGCTTTCGGAACTCCTAGGGGTCTCTAAATGGCTCCTGGGTTCTCTAATTCTTTCTTTCAAACTCCTAGGGTCTTTAAATGCTTAACAAGCTCCTTGAGTTTTAAACTGGGACTCCTGAGGTCTTAAATTGTGACTCCTGGGGTCTTGAAATGAGACACCTGGGGTCTTGCTAAAAATTTTCATTATCGAGTTTCAATTGTCTGGACTTTCAAAAGAAAAACACAACACAAATTTTCATCAACGCAACAAGCAAAAAAAACAAGGTTAAAAAAGAAAATTTGAACTAAGGAAATTTCGTCTGAACGTAATTAACGTGAATATATTATGTTAAAGTCCGACCGCGATTTGTATAAATTTGTTAACTCACTCCGAGCCAAATAAGCTGCACTGATGAGATCCATGTCGGTGTGACTTGACGATTTCTATAATTTACTGTTACTTTAACGCACTAATGCGGTAAAAATCAGTTTAACGCACTAGTGCGGTAAAAATCATTTTAACGCACTAGTGCGGTAAAAAATTATTAAACTAGCCGTGAAATTTCCATATTTTCGACTGACATTTCGACTTCGAAGTGGCGTTGCTTTTTTTATCGCTATGACATACTAATTTTCATAACAATAAAAAAAGTTAAAACATTGCTGGTGACCAAGTTGGGAAATTTTAGACTATAATTAATTTGTATTCAATCAAAACGAACGGTTGTAGATAAAATACTATACATAACTCGCGTGGTAAAGGTTTTTAGCACACTTAAGTGAATGAAAAGACTCGCCTGCGGCTCGTTTTTCAAACTTCACTTAGCGTGTGCTAAAAACCTAGTTACCACACTTATTATGTAATATACTTTTCCTTGTTCACTTTGAAAACCTGCTTATTAAAATGGGTGCGATTAGCAAAGTTGGATCTAGGACCAAGATAGTTTTTCATTTCATGACTTTTTCTAATGCTTGGCACAAAATATATATATATATATATATATATATATATATAAATATATATATATATATATATATATATATATATATATATATGTTTGTATATATGTATGTATGTAAGAGCTTATTTATTTTAGGGTTTTTTACAGGATAACGGGCGCAATTTTAAAGCAATAGGGTTGAAAGTTTGTAAATTGGTAGTTTCGTATGATATCTTGGATGGGATTGTTTTTGGTTCGAATTTGTTAGGGGTTGACCCCCCTGGGGAGGAAGAAATCTTGTTCACACGACAGAAGGCGCAATTTTGTAGCAATAGAGTTGGAAGTTTGTATCTAGGTAGTTTTGTATAATATCTTGAATGGAATTGGTTTTAGTTCGAATTGGTTGGGGGGTTGAGCCCCTGGGGGAAGGAATGAGTCTTGTTTACTTGATAAAGGTCGCAATTTTGGAGTAATAGGGTTTAAAGTTTGTAGGTAGGTATTTTCGAAAGATATTTTGGATGGGATTGGTTTTGGTTCGAATTGGTTGGGGGGTCGACCCCTGGGGGAAGAAATGAATCTTGTTTACGTGATAAAGGGCGTAATTTTGGAGCAATAGGATTTAAACTTTGTGAGTAGGTAGTTTCCTATGATATATTGAATGGAATAGTTTTTAATGCGAATTGGTTGAGGGGTTGACCCCCAGTTAAATAAATCTTGTTTACACGATAGAAGGCGCAATTTTGGTACCATGGGGTTGAAGCTTTGTAGGTAGGTAGTTTCGTACGATAACTTAGATACTATTCATTTCTATATGAATTCGTTGGTGGGTTGAACCCCCGGAGGAGGAAATGAATCTTGTTTATACGATGAAGGGCGCAATTTTATAGAAATAAGGTTGAAAGTTTGTAAGTAGGTAGTTTCGTATGATCCCTTGGATGTGATTGGTTTTGGTACGAATTGGTTGGGGGGTTGATCCCCCGAGGAGGAAATAAATATTGTTTACACATAAGAGGGAGCATTTTTTTAAATTTGAAAAAAATCATAATTTAATAAATATATTTTTTCAACTGGATACGTTATGAAAACCTGCTCTTCTAATGCAGCTCGCTGCGATAGAGTTTTTTTAATTGAATTACCCTAAAACGTTGTCAATTTATTTCATTGTGCCCCCTATTTTACACATAATCTAGATCTCTCATCGATTCGCTATCCCAATTACTCCTACAAACATTCACTTTCAAGGTCCTCATCAAGAGCATTATATACACCTAACTTTGTAAGGAATTCTTATCTTTCCAAACATTTTAAAAATTATTTCATACTTGGTAAGAAACGAGATCTCCTGCAATGTATCTGAACTCATTTATATTCGAGTATGCATGGTAATTTATATCCCGCAGTGTTCAATTTTAATATCAAAACCGCTAGAAAATTTAATACTGGATGAATAAAAATCTACATAGTTGACCTATATGAGTTACTCAATGTCTAAATGTTTTACGTTCACTAAAAATTTGCCTAGATTCCTAACTATAATAGTAACTCTGAAAATATAACATGAATCATGAAATCTTGGAAATTTAAAACAAATATATATAAAATTTTCAAAAATAATAATTGACGACTCATAATTTTTTCTAGTAGATGGCTTAGGTTCAAAAGTATGCTGTGCATGCTTTGTTTTTTTATAGAATAATATTATTTTCTAAATAATAATAATAGAATAAATCGAGAAAATCGATAGATGAATTTCAATACTTTTGTAAACTTTTTCGGTCATGCCCAACATTGAAATTATAAAGTTCTACTGAAATATTTGAAGCTAAAGAAAATCTTTATTGAGAACAAGCGATGCAGAAATATTGTGTTTTCATTGTTCCTTCAGTATAATACCATGCTGATAAATAAAGAGAAATGCAAATAATACAATGATTACTCTCCTAATCTTCTAATATCAATTCTTAATTTTACATATATTTTACAATTTTCCACTACTTAATGTCTATGAACAAATGATAATTTATTTCTGTCCGCGCTATCATAACCTTCATTTAATTACATAAAAATTCCTTTAATAAACACATTTCAAGCACAGAAATGAATATTTATCACAATCCCTGCCATATTGAAGAGTGAGAACAATATACTCGTAGTTTTTTATAGATTCCATCTAGAAGAATTAATTATTTCAATATTATCAATAAGGTCGAAATAATTGCTAGAATATATATATATATATATATATATATATATATATACATATATATATATATATAAATATAGTATATATATATATATATATATATATATATATATATATATATATATATATACATATATATATATATATATATACATATATACATATTATATATAGTATATATATATATATATATATATATAGATATATATATAATTAAATATATATATATTATTATATATATATATATATATATATATATATTGAAACTTATATATATATATATATATATATATATATATATATATATATGAACAAAGCTAAATTTGAATTGACTACGTTTATTATCACAAAATATTTTGAAAAATATAACACTGCGATTGCAATTTCGGTCACTAGACCATCATCGGGCAGATTGAGTTGAGAACTGCCCGATGATGGTCTAGTGACTAAAATTGCAATCGCAGTGTTATATTTTTCAAAATATTTTGTGATAAGAAACGTAGTAAATTCAAATTTAGTTTTGTTCATCATGTTAAATTATCACGTAGTAACGACGGATTCCATCAACTATATATGGGTGATTCTTCAAAAATTGTACATTCAGGCGTACCAAAAATTAAAAACTGTTTAAAATCAAATAAAATGATAAAGTGTATGCTGTATGATCTACTAAATCATTCCAGTTTAATCCTGCCAATAAATTTTTATGACATCTAAAATACTACGATAATTAATTAACTTTTCAATTACAGAAATGTCACATCCGTGGACAAAATGTCACTTCAGTGCACGTACCTGGTCGCACGTAGACTGTATCCAATACTAATATTGACGAAATGAGTGAATTCAGAGAAAAATACACTATACAAACAAATTAAACGAAAAACTTAAAGTGCGCCCTGATTAGTAATAAATTCAAATTACTTTTCTGCTCAATGAAATTGATGTATCTATCTCTGTTCCTAAACATCATGTCACATCTGTGGACATTACGGAAATAGGTGAAAATTTAAATATACCCAGATTTATTTCACGCATGTTGGTACAACTGCTGTAGTAACGTTCACTTTTCAGTTTGTGATATTCGTTGCGTCGTGTGTTTCAACTGAAATTTATTATTAAGAGATTTGTCTAATCTCAGTGTAGTGGTCAAGATCGCAGAGTCACTTCTGTGGATAACAATTAAGAGGTAAGTAATAAATAATTCATTAGAAACAAGTGGAATAGAATATTCTCATTGTGACTAAAAAACAGTTTGACACTTACCATGAACTAACCTCAAATATTTAAATGATAAAAGCAGAATAACATAACATCTGTCACTTCCGTGGACGTCACTTCTGTGGAACAATTAAGTCCACAGAAGTGACAGGTGACCACAGAAGTGACAAGATTAACCCATTTTGTCATACAAAGTATTTTCATTACTAAATTCCTTTCGGTATTTTCAGATCTGACTGAACGAATGAATAACCTTACGTTATAGTAAAGTTTAATGGCAAAAAAACGAATAACTGAAGATGAAAAATTAAAGAAGAGGAGAGAACAGAAAAAACTCAGTATGAGGCGAGCCAGGGAAAAACTTAAAAAAAATACAGAGGAACATGAGAAAGTAAAGCAAAAAGACAGAGAGCTATACAGAATGAAAAAAGAAGAAGGATTGATTAAAGGTGTGAACGAATTGAGTCGTAGGGATCAAAAGGCTTTGCGCGGGCAATGGGTCGAAAGACAAAAGAGACACAGAAAAATGAAGAAAAGGGACCAACAATTAAAGGCACTATTGGAGTATAGCTCTCCTCCTCCAAGTCCCGTTCTTGCAATAGAGGATGATATAATACAGCAAAATATTAATCGAGACTTACCTTCGTCAAGCAGAGTGTTCTGCGGAAAAAAGATAGCAAAGAGAAATAGAAATAAGTGGAATTGCCAAAAAAAGAAGCTACTGGATAAAATTAAAGTCTTAGAAAAACGAAAGAATGTGTATAAATCTCGTTGCATACGTTTGAAAAAAAAGTTACGAAATCCAAAAGGCACTCCCGAAAAAAATCTTGCTCGTCTACTTGAAGGACAACATGTATCCCCGAAAATAAAACGCAATCTTCTGTTTGCTGAAGTAATTAAAAAACAAGTGAAGGAAAATTTCGCAAAGAATAATAAAAGTAACAAAAGAAAAAGATATTTTCATGATGTGCTGCAAGGGTCTATTATTGAAAAATATAAATTTCAGAATGAATTGATAGATATAGCTTCTAGAAGAATGCTTACAGCTAGTGAAGTGAAGAAAATAAATTCAAAATATATTAAGACCAAATACGCATTCTTAGAGCTAGATGCTAACAGTCGACTTACGTCGGGAAAAAAAGAGACTATTACTAGAGGAAAAGTAAAGAAACAGATACGATTTTTGAATGATTATCTCAAAAACTTGCATACAAAATTTGTCTTGACTACAAAATATAAAAGCTGAGTTATCCGTCCTTTTGCAAATTTCGGCCTTTCTGGATTTTGATACCGAAAGTATCTGTTCATCTTTCCAGAGAAGGACGATATTGCATATGTAGAATTATGCAACATCATCAAGAAACTGAATCCTCCAACTATTAACCATCGTCAACAGTATTATTTGGAGACAGAAGACGACATAATTTCATAATTTTTCTTTTGGTTCTTTCGCAAATATTTAACATTTTTTTGTAGGTAATAAACATTCAATACCATAACTATCTATTGTCTCATTTAAACCAATGTCACTTCGGTGGACATATTAATGTCATTTAAGTGGACATTTCTGATAATACGAAATTCAGAACTAGTCTTCATTACTGATTAACGAAAAGTGGCTTTCACTTCATGAAGCCACAGTTAACTTATTAAATTGTGAAAGTTTTTCAATCAAATAACCAATAACTCCAATTAATTTCAAGTTGTCACTTTAGTGGAGCTCGCAGTCACTTCCATGGACCGGCAATTTACATTATCATCAAAATAATCGAAAATAATAATCCATCACCTCGCCCATATTCATAATTCTTATTCAAATACTCAAGCCTATAAGAATTCCAAAGATTGTCTTCATAAAAGGATGTTTTTATTTTCTGAAATATTTTTATTCAATGTACGTTTCCAGAAGAACCACCCATATATATATATATATATATATATATATATATATATATATATATATATATATATATATATATATGTAATAGTGTGTCACAAATAAAGCTTTATAGTGAGATAAAAGCATCAATCTGTAACTTGAACACAAGTAGAAAAAAATTCAAAATTTTTATCTTCAATGTTATATACCTACCTAAATCTCATGGTCTTCGAGATAAAAAAAAATTCTGTCAGTCATTCATTTTCTGATATTTCGCAAATGGCTGAGTATTTTGCAACTATTATATAAAATGCTTCACTGAACTTCGACCATCTAGTTGAATCGTGCTTTTTCATACAGAATGGTTCATAATTGTTAATCAAAAATTATATAAAATCTCGTTTTTTGAATGGACACTCCTCACTATTCAATGAGTTCGTATATTTTGTATCAAAAATAACTGCTACTTTTAACACTTCTGACTATTCCTAAACCTAACAGTTTCCATTTCATTTTAAAAAACAGTTTTTATGTTCAACTCTTTCATTTTTCAGAACTTTTGGGGATAGTTTCGGTTCTTCTGTTTATTGGAGAACAAATAAAATATTCTAGTTGATACTTTCTTACATTAACCATAAATAATAAACAAATTGAGATAATTTACGAGTATATCCATTATTTCAATACTAATTGACATTATCACCATAGTTTCTTGACGTCCAGCGAACAGGGCCAACTAAACTAAATCAGTTGAATATTAAATATTGATTCTGTTTTTTCTTAATAAAATAATATAGCTAGGTTTAGGAATAGGAAAGTGAGTTTAAAGTAATACTTACTTTTGGTGATTAATATGAATTCATTGGAAAACTAAGGGGATCCCTTTTAAAAAAATGAGTCTCAAATTTTATTGCAAAATACCCAACCATTTGCGAAATGAAATTTTTTTTTATAAATATCTCCAATAGCGTGAAAGTTAGGTATAAAATATTGAAATTGGAAAATGATTATGACGTAGAATCTGAAAACGCAAAAATATACAGGATACTCCATTTAAAATAAGCGGGTTGACTATCTCTCAATCTATTTTTGAATGTGGCAATTTCCTCAAAAATTTTTCATCGATAGATCAACTTAATACATATTAAGATGATACCTCATTTGAAATTTTTTTCTAGTTGGAGTTCAAGAAACAGTATATGTTTATATATATATAACAAACGACAACAGCAAAATGATTTGAAAAATTTGTCATTGTTTCGTTTATTAGTGATCAACTTGATGTTTCGATTTGGATGTTTCTAATCATTTGCCTTGTAATTCATCAGGGTAATATTTAGTACATATTTCTCCAGACACAAAAGCCGAATAGATTTAACTTCGATATAAAACCTTTTCACAATAATATATTTTCAGAACAAGGCCAACTAAATAAATCGATATGAATGAACTCCGTCACTTAGGTTGTATTTGTCTCCTTATAAGATGCCAAACTATTGACTGAAGTAACTCAAATATTAATAGTTTTGTTCTGCCTATATATATATATATATATATATATATATATATATATATATATATATATATATATATATATATATACATATATATATATATATAAGCTGTGCGGCGACGCAATTTTTTTAGTACAGAATGGCGAAAGCGCTTCATGAATACGCCCGTCTTCTCCATGAAAATATTTACCAATTTGCATTCAACATCCGTTTTATATGTAAGATATCTGTTAATCTCTTTATTCTTAAGCTAGGAAAAATCATATATATTTTTTTGATAATTTCAAATTTTCTCGGGAATTTGGCTCGAGTGAAAATGAAGATATACCTACTCAATGTTATTTATTATTAGTTTCTTCTAACGTTCGTCCTTGATAGGCGTTTTCCAAGGACTACAACAGAGAAAGAATTAATGATGTTAGATATTATAATTAGTCAATAAATGAAAAGTTTTATTATTTATATATATATATATATATATATATATATATATATATATATATATATATATATATATATATATACATAACTTGAATAGAAGCAGCAACTATACGTTTTCTACCTCTTGTACGGTTCAAATACAAAAACATCAATTTTCTCATCGTATTTTCAAATTTTCAAATATTAATGAAAAATATCGTTCTCAATTCACAATTTTGATGAAATAACTTCAAAACCTTCGAAATCTATTTAACATAGTTTAAATAGCAGCAAGTGACTCGTACGTAGTAATGTCCATCTACCAAAATGGTCTTAACGTTCAGGAGAGTCGGTTTATTTTAGACCTGACCTCGATTTGTGATTACATGTATTCGAACTCGTAGCCAAACATAAATGCATTTGGTTTTATTGTGCGAGAATAATCCTAAAATAGCTTTACTGAACCTAAATTGCGAAGATAATCAGAATTGCCGATTTTCAAGCTTCAACTGCCTGGCTTAAATGAAGTGGAGGTGTCTGGAGTTGAAAAATGGAATTCACGGTTTCCAGGATTACACAAAATTATTGACTGCTCCTTATTTCGTTAGTCAAATATATATATATATATATATATATATATATATATATATATATATATATATATATATATATATATATATATATATATATATATATATATGTAAAGAAACCATATTTCTTTATTTGTTTTGTAGAGTGGTCTTCTGTCAATGATGTTTCATGGTGTAAATAACAAACCACACCATGGCACAGAAGATATGTAGTCTGTTCTCTGACCATGGTTTGTTTGAGACATTCATCTAAACGTCATTGACTAAACACGTTATATTGTGGATTATAAATTATAATTACATATTAAAATAGAAGAAGGAATTGGTACATTTAATAATAAACTTTGAATGTCGTTTCTTTGTTTTTTCAGGTAGGTTAAGGATATTTAGGTTAAACTGTGCAAATATTATTGTCTGTAAATAAGTGCTAAAATAAAACCACTTTGTTTTTTCAGAGCAACGTCACACGTTTATTATATCTGGAAATTCCTTTATGAAGATATTGTCTCATATATATATACTGACCCGGCAAATGTTGTTCTGCTATATAAATTATTTTTATCTATCTATCTTTCTATCTATTCATCTACCTGCCGATGTATCTCTATCTATTTATCTAGATAGTTATCTATATTTCTATAGATCTATCTATCTATCATTATATCTATCTATCCATCTATCTGACCCGGCAAACGTTGTTTGAATTATTAAAATCGCTATTAAAAAATATGGGTTGTTGATAGAAGGGTGAAAATTTTGAGTTGTATGTATTTTTTAATGCAACATCATAAAAAAATAAAAATAAAATATTTTGTTTGTGTGTATTTATGTTTAAAAAATTATAAAAATGTTTGTGCTGAACCACCCTAATCACTTAGGGGTATGAAAAATATATTACGACCAATATATTTTGTCCGATTTGTATACCTAACCTATGCACACAAAATTGCATGAGAATCGGTCGAGCCATTTCGGAGGAGTTCAACAAATACAAAATAGGAGTTGATCGTAGAGGGGTGAAAATTTAGGGTTGTATTCATTTTTGAATGCTTAATCTTAAAGAAAATAGAACAGAACATTTCGTCTGAAAAATAAAAATTGGGGTGGACACCCCTCATCTTTCAGGGGTTTGAAAGATAGATAGTAGCCGATTCTCAGACTTACTGAATATGCATGAAGAATTTCATAAGAATCGGTCAAACCGTGAATAAATCAGAATGGTTTTCTAAGCTTATAATAAATTTTACCTATGCTACCTACATCAATATTTTTATTCAACATCATGAACATTATCATTATAATAGTTTCAAAATAATGTAAAAATAAATATACCAATGATAACGATCCTAAAATATTTATATAACAAATTCAATTTTGATGAAATTGAGTTTATTTAACCATAATTTTTGCAGGAAAAAATTGTTTTCAAATATATTAGTCACCCTAGCTAATAACTAGACCTGGAAGTGAAACAAGATATGAAAATCGGTTCACTATATTATATCTAAAGTTATAAATGATATATTGATGATATACATCATCTGTATGTTTTGTCGAATTTTTATGTACAGAGTGGTCAAATTTTGATGTTTGTATAGGGTACCTCGATAACTATAGGAGATACAAAAAAATGGAGGATGCAAAAAGTTTTTGCATTTCTTTCCTCATAATATCAATGAACTGATTTAATCGTAAAAGTCGAACGAAAATTACGAGAAAATTTTATTTGTGATACTGCATCTGAGATTTATTTCAATCGCTAGGTATCCAGTAAGTAGAAAACCTAATAATAAAGCTATTTTCCAACATATGATATTTCTCGTAATTTTCGAGAGACAGTTAATTGATATTATGAAGGAAGTAAATAATGGACAAACCGTCATACATGACATCCACCTACTTGGAATACCTACGTGTGAAAAACGCAAAAGGTAATGTAGTAAAATATTATTTTCGCTAAGACTTACACATCAAAAGTGATCCGACATATGATACATCGTTAGAAAGAGGGGAAAAAAATTCGTTCCAACCAAACCACATCCAAATATGATTCCCATTTGAAAAAATACATCTTTAGGCCCTAACTCAAAAATGCACTTTTTTTTCAAATTTTCTCGACGCCACTGGATTATACATAAAAAATGCCTTAAGAGTGTAAAAGTTATTATCTCGTAACTTCACAAGCAACCATGATATTCACACTTGTCTATAAGGAGAAAAATCGAACTTTTGTATATAACTCGAAAACAAACGACGATAGTAAATTTTTGTATGCGGCCTTCAATTTTTTTTATCTCCTATAGTTACCGAGATACCCCGTAAAAACATCGAAATTAGCCCACCCTGTACATGAAATTACCCTGATAAGCATTCACTGATTTCTGTGGATATTACTCCATAATAGAATAACTTCAACTTCCTGGGAGGTACCAGCGTTCTGTTGAATAATTTGGCATGATATCATACATAATTGGTGCAATAAAAATTCTCATTTGTGCTACACAATATTGTTATGAAGGGAATTATCTTATAATTTCTGAAAATAGTTTTCATATCAATTTTCAGTTGTGCACTGGTAATGTAGTAATTATGATAATTATGTAATTGCAACGTAATTCTCCATAATCGATTACAGTTTTTTCGATAAATGGATTCAGTGAATTAAAAGTTGCTACAACTTTGTCTAACGAACAACAACAAAAATTAGTACTGAAATTGAAGAAGTTTTTAACAGCATATATAAAGTATAAAAATCCATTTTATACTCTGAATATTTTCGTCAATGAATAGAACAAAATGTACCATTTTGACAGAATGTACGTATGTTTTTTTTCTTAGGTTAGTTTTTTCTCAGATACTGCTTATGTGAAATTATTATTTGTTATTTGTGGGTCCAAATATATTTTTTATTTGCAGCAATTTTTATATAAAAACTTTAGGAATTTATGCATTCCTTCATGCCTCCCTATTAACTTAATGAAATTTATATGTAAAAAGAACAAAAATATGGGAAAAAACGATCTTAGTGAAGAATCTCTGTTGCTCATGTTTTTTATCATTTATAGTTATTTTATAAACTGTTTCAGAAACATTGTGTTTTCCGGATGTTGTTTTTTCAAGTATATCATTCACTGTTAGTTCAGCAATAAGAGAACCTATATTTATAGATAATTTTTCATAAAAATATATTTTACTGCAAATTGGCAACTTCTGAATGATCAGAGCTCAGTAGGCCAATACATCACGATTTATTCATCAGTTTGTTCGGTGGAACTCATTCTCAATATTCATTGTAACAAATTAATAAAATTTCTCAAATTGTTTTTTAAATGTCAATAAGTATAAATGGTAGTGTAATGCAAAATAACTGCATTTTTCTTATGCTTTGTCAATATTTCCACTGCTATCAACTATTTAGACGTTATTTAAAAAAGTTGTATATCTAATGATTTTCCAATTTTTAGTCGAAATTTCGATTGATCGGCCCATTAGGCCGGCCCTGCCAGATCGCCTCAGATCCCTGAGGTTATGCGAGTTTAGATTATGATAGGTTAGTATCGTTTCGTCCGGCAATGTGGCAACCTTGGCCGTTTTGGGGCCGATGACCGCCAGTTGCCAAACGTCGGCGTCCGAAAAACAAAAAGGAGCTGCTCAACTCTCAAAGCAATGCACTCGTTCAAGGCCAACTATTCGGCGCTGCTAAGGGGGAATGCACGCAAACGGGGCTGGAGGGTGACGGGGGGCGACACTGTGTGCTCCGTGAAACAATTGAACCGCGACCGACCGCCTGTGACTGGAATCCAGAATTGACGTTTGGCTTTTTTAGGCATTAATTAAAACGGATTATATCGTTTTGATGGAAATGTTAGAATTGTTCGGCGTGAGAAGGATGATGAAGATTATTAACTCCTCTAAAGAATGTGCATTGCTTTCATATCTCGATCTCCACTCTAGATATGAGAAATGACAGTTCATTTTTCGAAATCATGGTTATAAAAATTAAAAGTTTCAATAGTTTTTTCCGCAAACGTCAAAAAATTACGACGTTTTTAACCTCAGTTCTCAATGTTGAAGTTTGATTTCACAGACGTCATTTTGTTTTTCCCTTTTTTGTTCGGCCGTGAGCGTACAAAAAAGTACACTTTTTTGTACTCTCTCGGCAATATCAAGAACGTCGGGCGGCGTACAGTTGGGTTCCGAATCCGACATAATGTAATCTGTAAGAAAAATCTTATATATCTTACTATAACTAGTTATTTCTTAATACTCGGGTACTTACCAAAAACGCACAGTCCTATAATGCGTAGATAAGTGACTTCAAATGTTTCTGACAATTATTTTGTTGAATTGTCAAATTTGTGTTGCCTTGGCACCTACAAAACCAGGCAGCAAAGCAATCTAGTTTTACGTTTTTTTACATCTAATCTTTTTAAAAAATCTCATCTTAATTCTATCGTTTGAACACCGTTTGCGGAAAAAATCGCATGTTTTATTCGGAGAAAAGCACTTTTTGTGACTCGACTAAAATTTATTCTCGCCACAAAAAGTATCACTTTTACTCCTAATGAAACAATATACTACTACTATTTTGTACACCAGCCATGAAAAGTGACATTTTTGATGCCTTCCTTAAGTTTCAAAAGTGTACGTTTATAAGGTATAGTGTTGAAAAAATTTTTAACACTCGTGTTCAAAATCTTTTCAACATGTAGTGTTGAAAGAAAAATCCTTATAAAGGAACATTTTTAAAGACAGTTGCACTGAAGTTTCCTTCTATGTTCTTCAATCTACACCAGGCGAGAAAATAAGTATTTATACAATTTCTTACTGCTGGCGCGACTTTTTTGGCACCTTCTCTAGTGTGGCTCGTTTTGCAGCCTCTTCAATGTCCATTGGAAACAAATCATCACTTTTATTTGGATAAGTATTCTTATCGAGTGATATTTTTTGAACTGTTTATGAACTGTTTTTGTCACTTACTAATAACGATGGTTACCACAACACACAACATACGCGATGCTTGTTAAAAAATCAAAAATAATTAGCTCTCAAGAGATGTCAAAAGCATGCGATTTCGACATTTATTTTGTTAACAAAATAGGAAAGGTGAACAAAAAATAGTGTATGATATTTGTGTTAAAAGTGACTTTATTGTGTTCGTGGAGATTCTCCACTCGCTGCGCTCGTTTTGCAAACTTCTCCACTCACAAAATAAACTATCACTTTTAACACTAATATCATAAATAGCTATTTCGAACGTCTAAAACGTTCCGATTTGTCCAGCTTCCGAATGACTCAACATCTGTCATTGCATTTCGTCGATAACTATAAATTGATTGGCTTCTATGAACACTTTCGAATTCACTAACTCCAGTGGTTATTGTTGTGAGGTATCAGTAACACAGTAACATCATTTTCCCGAACAATGTCTTGGGTCAGCCTTTATTACCGGAACTGTGAAATTTGTGATCACTGATATATATATACTCAAGGAACTCGGGAAGTAATTACTATGATTTATTCAAGAAATTCAACATGAACAAAATCGATTTGTTACAGAAGTTTTCTATAGATTATATTAATAAATAATAATAATAAAACAATTGAGTAAAAAGGCATCTAATAAATTTGAAAAACGCTGACTAAATCTGTAAAGGACTTTATATTATTGTTATACTTGAATATTGCGATTTGAAAGTATTGAGCAAGTAATATCACAAGTTACTCAAATTCCTAAAATAGAGACGTGTAACAGTGCCTACCTCCCTAAGACGCATATAAGCCAAAAATATAATAATTTTTAGTAAAATTAGTGAAACTTCAAACCCTGTTTATTCGATGATCTCAATTGATATGATTCTTCATATATCAGTTGAAAAATTGACTTTTATTTGCTATAAACTATATGCGACAATTAATATAAATTTCAGAAAATGATGTGTTCGGACAAGATCAATTGGTATTCGAAAAAATTACGTAATATTGTTCCAATGTAATTCTGATTGCATATTTTTTGGAAAGACGTTCCTTATTGCATCAAAGGTTGTTAATTTATTGTTATTTTATTGATAAAGTATGAATTGTGGAAGTAATTCAGTCGAATTTGAAGATAATGGTGATGAAGTCATGTAAGTACCAGTGTTTGTAAATTTTAGTAAGTTATTCTATAGAAATATGAAAATATTGATATATCGATAATATGTTATTATAATTATTATTATTATTATTATATAGTATGTATATTTGAGGAATATCAGAGTATTATTATAGATTTCGTAGGATTTTGAAGTTGAGCATTGATCATATTTCTTACCAATAATCTAATATCAATTCGTATAATTATAATCAGGAATCGGAACGAATAATCGAGAGAAATAAAGTTTTTAACGTTCTTAATATATTCTCATAGAAAAAAGTAGCGTTTAAATCATTATCTCTTCTAGTAAAAGCTCATTCATTGATTCAAGAATTAACAATGATTCAGCAAAATCTAAAACAAGATACAAACCACAATAGATGCAGTTTTTTCGAGATATTACATAAATTTGTATCAGAAAACTTGAATTACCACAAACCAATCAGTTTCATTATTTAATGTATCTATCCAGTATATAATTAGTTCTTATTTTCATAATGATTAATAATAAAATGTTTATTTCCATAACTTTCATAAAAAAAATTTATTAACAATTTTATTAACATTTCTTTAATTACATCTAAACGTTCAGACCTTATTAATTTATTTCATTTTGTCCGGTATTTAACACAAAAATATATAACGAAAGGAAGGTATTTTTTATATTCGTTATCTTGTGAAAATTACCTAATAAACTGTGTAATTCCGAAGTTCTATAACTGATTATGTCCTTGAATTTATTCGTTTTCTCTGTTGCGGCCCTGTCAAACCTAACCTATCCCAACTGCATTTTGGCAGAGCCCACATCCGCATAGTATTTTTACACGCAAACTGGTTCCTTCGCCGAAATCGAACAATGGGTTTCCATTTCATTCGGTAAAAGGTGTGCTCCTAAATAAGGTTGAGGAAGGTCTGTAAGCTCATTATTCAAATACGGCCAGAAAGGTTGCGTGTTTTGTTTTTTAACTCGCCACTTCTCCGTCCGCTTTTTGTTGATACACGGCTGAATTTACATTTATGTTTTAGACTCATGAAACGGGTATAAAAAGCATCGTTCCCTACCAGATATCGTGAAATATTTTTCCCCAAAGTCCTGTTACAATAAATTATTTAATCAACTAAATGAAACGCATTCGAAATTTCAGACGGATTGCAGTGGAGTTCTGGGGCATTGCGAGTGAACAAATGGAGTAGGAAATTCGAGCGTGGAACGCGATCCAAGAAATTTCCATAATACCTACTCGTTTAACTAGCTGAATCCTAATGCACGCTCATTTTAAATACGGAAAGAGATTTTTAACAGGTGAAAAATGAAAAAGAAGCCCCTGTAGAAGCAGAATGATTTTAAATGAAAGCAAAATACTTATTTATTCCGCCAAATTGAAATTCTCGTAACGTAAGACCTTTGAAGTGATATATTTTATATATATAATATA
>JARQZK010002975.1:230000-237500 GCA_030704885.1 Cynegetis impunctata
CTGGGTATTGGGCATTTAGAATTCTGTTTGAATATTTGTCTTTCCTTTCATTCATGTTTGGTTGATGTGGTATTGAATGCTGATTGAAATTACGAAGGTACAGGCTGATTATCGAAAGAACAAAACTGAAAGGAAAATACATCGAAAGAAACTTTGCTGCTTCATTATATCATTGAGACATCAGAAAGATTTGATATAAATGATATGTAAATGGAATTACAAGAAGGCTTCCTATTTTGAGATTTTCATGCTTGGAGCACAAATTTACATAGATCTACCTATATATATATATATATATATATATATATATATATATATATATATATATATATATATATATATATATATATATATATATATATATATATTTATATATATATATATATATATATATTTATATCTAATAAATAAAATTCTCGTGTCACGGTGTTAGAAGTTAAACTCCTCCGAAATGGCTCTTTAGATTCACATGAAATTTTGTGTGCATATCGGGTAGGTCTGAGAATCGGCTAACATCTATTTTTCATCCCTTTAAATGTTGAGGGTTTCCACCCCTTACTTTTTTATTTTTATTTTTCAGACAAAATTCTCTATTCTATTTTTTTATGACACAGCATTCAAAAATACATACAACCCTAAATTTTTTCCCCTCTACGATCAACCCTTATTTTTTATTTGTTAAACTCCTCCAAAATGGCTAGACCGATTCTCATGAAATTTTGTGTGCATAACGGTTAGGTCTGAGAATCGGACAACATCTATTTTTCTGTTCTATTTCTTTTATGATAAAGCATTCAAAAATACCTACAATCCTAAATTTTCAACCCTCTACGATCAACTCCTATTTTTTCTGTTAATTATAAACTTCAATTTTTCTGGCAAGATTTTTATTTTTATTTTGTCATGACTCAAAATAGAAAAATTTATATTACTCTCAATTTTTCACCCTTCTACGATAACCCCTATTTTTCCATCGCAATTTTCATTTTTTTTTCATTTTATCCACAGATCCACAATAAGGTTGCAAGATGGCAATCGAAAATGAAAATAGTCGGTCTGAGAATAGGTCGTAATATATTTTTACTCCTATAATTATATAATAAAGTGATTCACCACAAACATTTTTATAAATATTTTGGACAAAGTTTTTTATTTTCATTTTTTTATGATGTTGCATTAAAAAATACATATAACTCTAAATTTTCACCTTTCTATCAACAACACATATTTTTTCATAGCCATTTTCATAATTTAAGCAACGTTTGCCGGGTCAGATAGATTGATAGATAGATAGAAAGATATTTTACTATCTAGATAAATAGTTAGATAGGTAGATATACATCGGCAGATAGATGAATAGATAGAAAGATAGATGGATAAAAATAATTTATATGGCAGAACAACGTTTGCCGGGTCATCTAGTATATATATATATATATATATATATATATATATATATATATATATATATATATATATATATATATATATATATATATATAGACAAAATTATTCATGACTTGAACTCAAAATTGAAGTTTTTCAAAACTTTGGTATATTTTATAAATTTGTTAGTGGTATCTACAGATCACGCTGAATTTTTCATATTTTTGAGTAAAGTTTTCTTCATTATTCAATGCTAGATTTAGTAGATCTGTGACTCTGTAGACTGTTTCATAAGAAAAAAATAATATTTAGGGGTGAACGTTAATTTTAATATTATCGCAGTACACGAATAGAAACTATTAATCTTTATAGACATTAATGGCAAAGCACATTCATTTGATAATAATAATTTGACATAGTAGTTATTGGCTTACTCCGATTATAATTTAGGATAATCTAATCAATGTTTACTTTTAAATATCATTTTTTCTTATGGAATCAGTCTCACTAAATCTAGTGTAAGTAAAATTTCAAAAAATTAACCATTAAACTGCAAATGGTTCAAGATGGACTAATCTTTCAGCAAAACTCATTTCTAAAAGGGGGTGATTGGTGTTAGTCACTTCAGAAAGGGGAGATAGACAACAAAAAAATGGGAACCACTAAACTAGACTCTATATTCGAATCTTACAACTATTCAGGTTAATAAATTGTAGTACTATAAGTGACGTTTATATACACTTCATCATCTGTATATAAGAGAATATTTCATCAAATGACCTTGAGTAAAAGCGTGAAGGTAACGGTAGTTGGCATAAGTAAACAGAAGGCGAACAAATTTTACTGCATGTGCCAAAAATCAGAGTTTTATTTATGTTCATTTCGCATACAGTCCCAATTTAAGTTGAAATTTGTTCTATACCTGAAAGAATTCAATATATTCCGTATGGCATGAGATATAAGTTTCATAAATTATAATTTATGACTCATAAAATTTGAATCATCCCGGCAAACCATAGATGTTAATGACATCGATAATGTACAGAAATTTCCGAAATAAAAGGAATTTTTGTTTAACAGACACCTGTACATCATTCTAATCATGGTTAATTAATTGAGTTTGATTTTGAAAATTTGGGTACTTCTCAAATATTATACCATGACATGAAATTAAGTTTCATTCCTTCCTTTGACCCTTTGATTGGTAGTGACGCCAAGATAATTGTAAACATTATTTATTTCCCACAATTTCCATTAGAACAACGAGCTGTTTTGTTCTTGATCGCATGTTATATCTTAGACACTAAGCCTATGAAAAAGAGTCCTCTAACTGTGACCGATCCTATTAACACTAACAGCGTTGCTAGGCATACGCGTCAGCTGTATACGTATATGTAAATTATTGTTATTTTATTGATGAAGGATGAATTTGTGAGAATGATTCAGTAGAAGTTGAAGATAGCGATGATAATGTCAGGGAACTACCAGAGTTCATAAATTGTACTGAGACTCCATAAGACTATAAAGATATGAGTTTGATACCTCTGTATTGTTATAGATTACTTATAATCTTGAAGTGGAAAATTGATTGTAATTTTTGCGAATAATCTATCTATTCCTATAATGATTCAGAAAGGTATTATTTTCAATATTAGGGGAATATTAATTTTCAATTTGAAATAACGATAAAAAGAAAAAGAATTTGTTGATATCTATTATAAATGAAGCTGTCACGAACATCTCTTTGTACATCGTAGTAATTAAAATATATATATTCAAATTTCTTCAATTCAATTGAATAACTATGGAGTGATCAAGTGTACCATATAATATTCAGATACTGAAAGATAAATGTTCTATGTGCAATATTTTATAGAAACTGAAACACACGAGTTATATATATTTGTACATATATATATATAAATAAATATATATAAATATATATATATATTATATATATATATATATATATATATATATATATATATATATATATATATATATATATATATATATATATATATATATATATATATCAGGGGCGGCTATTCGAAGGCGGCTATGGAGGCTAAGCCGCCTCCTCAATAATATTCCGTGTATCACTACTATATTATATTGAATAGTCAGCATTCAGCATATTCATATTAACCAAAATCATATTATTTTATGCACCTACCTTCCTTTTAACCTACATTATATAATATGATTTATTAATTACGATAGAAGGTATTTATTTACTGCATTTCATTCATTTCAAGATTTGTGGCAACGCTGCCGAGGCTTAAAAAGGTATATTTTCAACGTTCATTATGCCTGCCACAGAAAAGCAAACAACGGTGCGAATACTGCGAATGAATACTTCATTGCAATAGAAAAGGAAAACACATGTAAATGGCAAAACCGATTGAACCTAAGTCTCATACAATGTCGACCAATCACAGCTATAGGCTTTCGGGTAAAATCGAGTGAATTCGTTGGACATAGACCGTTGGACGTTGTCACTAGTCGTGGACGAGAACAGTTTCGGTTTTAATTTATTTTATTGGCGTATTGTTTTTAAAATGAGTTCGGTTACTGAAGTTAATTTAAAAAATTTCAATGGTGACTATTTGTTATCCCATAACTTTAGTGCACTAAGTTAAAACGATAGTTTCAATAAAAACATTGCGACCTACCCCGGAATTAAACAATTTGGTGCAGCGTAACAAAAATCAGAATCGCGGTTTTAATATCAGAAATTATGAGAGACATCCTTGGCTAACCGGATCATAGGTAAAAAATAAATTATTTTATTCACTCGAAAGTGAAAACAATTTTTTTCCCAAAGAAATTAATATTTTAGGGTGCTTGTTTTACTTTGAATTTCTTTGAATTATAAGGCGGATGATCTTGAAATCCTAAAAATTTTCGCCTATGGTGTATTTTTTAACACCTCTTGTAGCCTCCTTAAACCAACACAACATCTCACGAGCCGCCACTGATATATATATATATATATATATATATATATATATATATATATATATATATATATATATATATATATATATATATATATATATATATATAGGTATATATATGTTAATTCTCTGTTAAAGTTAGTTTCAGTTAATGCAATATTCTGGAGTCTATGGATTATACTATAATTTTATGACAATGTGAATGGATTGCGGTATTGTTATTATAATATGTACAGATATTTATGAACGAGATAGTTTCTTGTAATTTAAAACTTTATGTTTGACGTTTGAGTGATGAATATAAAATACAGTGTTTTTCGAAGTCAGGATACAATTTCATTTTGCACCATATCGATTGGAGAAATTGTTTTCTGAACCAATAAACTAATTGTGAAATACTTCAATTTCTTGAATTCAGAATAGGCTTGAACCTTTTTTAGGTCAAAGAAACCTCTATACAGGGTGTCCTAAAATTGCTGGAACCCATAGCTATCACGTGCAGTAGAAGTCAAAATATGTCGATTGAACCCAATTTATTTTTAAACCAAAATGTACCGTTTACCTGTGAGAAGAGTTGAAAGTTTCCATAAAAGAAACAAATTTTTGTGAGCTGTACAGAATTGCATGAAAAAATGAATGAAATTTGACTACAGTGTATTTTAAAGGATTCTCTCCTTTCGGTTATTAAAGAAACCGCAAAGAAATTTTAGAAGTGGTGAAACCACCCTCATCCCCTAATATTTTTTTCAGAACTTTCTTAGAGGTTTCAACACGGTTCTCAGAAGATAGAAGACTGATTTATTATCTTCATTTTGTTACTTTTGTAAAAATTTTGCATTCCTCATAGTTTCGAAGGAAAAAAAATGTTGTCTTAAATCCTGCTAAACAGATATTCCTAGTACCTACCTACAAGTTTAATAAAATTGTAATACAAAATTTAGTTGGCAGTGGAAACGAAGGCAGAACACTTTTCCTTTGTAAATATTTTAATATGATGGCCAGTTTCATCAATACAAAGATCAATTCGACGAGAAAAACGGTACCTTTTAGTATATAAATAAATTTATTCTAATCGACTTATTTTGACATATACTACATTTGGTAGCTCTTTGTCCCACCAATTTTGGGACACCCTGCATATTTACCAGAGTTTTTGCATTATTCCCAGGAATAAATATTCAACTTTATACAATTTCATCGAACAGATCGACAAAATATTCTACCGTATAAACTTCTTCACATCCTGAAACTTCGACTTACCATTGAGTAACTTCGAGGTATTCCAACTTAGGAGTTTCAACCGGAAAACTTGAATTTCTGAATGCTGAAAAATCGTATAATGAAAAAATTGCGAAATTGTTGCTTTTATTATAGTAATTAATAATTTCCGGATTACTGTAATTAGATAGGTGCTCCTATGGAAAACACGAATAAATCAAGATTGAATCGAAATAAATTAATTACAGCTGTAATACACCCATTCCATAATAATGGATATTGCAAATAATATTTTGTCTAATCTTGGGCTTACGGTGGGAGCATAGGCAATACAACTTCGTTATTATAATTGCTGGGAATATAATATTATCCAGAACAATTTATATAGGGGCAATCTGATAAATTTTCAGCGAAAATTGAAGCTCCACGAAATCATTGTGAAAAGAAGGAAATAAAGAAGTAAAAACACATCTGATACAATTCATGTAGCTTATATTGATATCATAGTATCGATATAGGGACAAAAGAGGAGAGGAAGAAATTTGTTTTTCCTGCTGAATATTAAATATAAATAATTTATATATATATATATATATATATATATATATATATATATATATATATATATATATATATATATATATATATATATATATATATATATACTTCCTTATTTTTCAAATAACATTATAATTCAAATAGCTTCATTGCATTGTATACAGTGTGGACCACCAGGAACTGCATCGATCGATATCTCAGAATCTAAATGTAGGAAAAATTGTAAATTTTGGAAACTTGCTAGATGTCTTGGGGCCTATTCAGCTAAAATAATTTCTATTATTAGGCATTTCCGGTTATACCGGAAATAGACCCTAAGTCGCTTAATTTGAATGGGATACCCTATATTCTATTATATTTTTGAAGAACTCTACCCAAGATTTTAGGCAAATTTTATGTATCAGGTCCTTTACTTAAGTCTGAGCGTTTTCGACATATTTAAGTTTTTATGTCAAAAATGACGATTGCAAGTCCTAATATAATTATCAATTGTTCCTATAAGGAAGTCATTATTACTTACTTTGAGTTGGATTCCTTGTTGAGAAGGATTTCCTTCAATAGATTTTGTTTAATATTAGAATCCCTAGAATCTTGGGTATTATTCAAAAATAGGATCTTAGGATCTATTTCCGGTATAACCGGAAATACCCATTTTAGCTGGGTAGACCCTAAGACATCTAGCAAGTTTCCAAAATTTAAAATTTTTCCTAAATTCAGTTTCTGAGATATCGATCGATGCAAATCCTGGTGGTCCACCCTGTATATATATATATATATATATATATATATATATATATATATATATATATAGGAATATATATATATATATATTCATATATATATATATATATATATATATATATATTTATATATATATATATATATATATATATATATATTATATATATATATATATATATATATATATATGTTCAGAAAGATTTCCGCGGTCGAAAGTATTTGAAAAAACTTGGTTCTCGGGATGAACCGCGTAAAAGATTTGAAAAATCTCGACGTTTCGGCTCCTTTTGCGAAGCCATCTTCAGGAGAATTTCAAGGGAAAATAATTCAGATACGTGGCCTCAATCTGCCTACTCCACGAATCGAATTAGGAGGAATCAGAAATAATACGATTGCGTGGTCTCAATCTGCCTACTCCACCAACCGTACTGCTTCCTGTCAACTCTGAAGTCTCAACCTGCCTACCTGTTGACTCTGAAGAGTAGGCAGGTTGAGACTTCAGAGTTGACAGGAAGCAGTACGGTTGGTGGAGTAGGCAGTTTGAGACCACGCAATCGTATTATTTCCGATTCCTCCTAATTCGATTCGTGGAGTTGGCAGATTGAGGCCACGTATCTGAATTATTTTCCCTTGTAAT
>JARQZK010002975.1:240000-257500 GCA_030704885.1 Cynegetis impunctata
TATATATATATATATATATAATAATAATAATAATAATTTATTGATCCTTTAGGACACTTAACAATGTGTATAGGATAAGTCAATATTACAAGTTAATTCTATTCTAACATTTACATCAACAATTACCATCCCACTGAGTGATCAATGAATCAGAGAGAAATTCTTTAACCGAATAGAAGCACTTATGTAGTAATAGCTCCTTAATAACTCTTTTAAATTTTAGTTTGTTCAAAGATTTCAAATGGGAGGGCAAATGATTGAACAATCTGACACCCTGATATAGTGGAGAACGTTCAAAACTGTGAGTCCGATGTTTAGGAACCAGGAGTACCTGTGAATTTCGTGTTCCATGATCGTGCGAGCTAGCAAGCTTTTTCCAGTTATTCTCATTATCTTTCGCATATAAGAGACATTTAAAAATGTATATACATGGAAGTGACAGTAATTTATTGGCGACAAATATAGGCCGACATGATGCTCGATGGTTCAAACCAAAAATGAGACGTATTACTCTTTTCTGTGCCACAAAAACTCTAGAGAAAGAACTACAGTCACCCCAGAGCAAAATATTGTATGAGATATGACAGTAGATAAGGCTGTAATAAACATCAACAAGAGAACTAGGTGGTAAAGAAGTTTTCAGTCTACTTATAGCGAAATAAGCTTTATTAATTTTTTTGCTTAAGACATCAACGTGGGTTGACCAACTAAGACTTCGATCCATGTGGATCCCAAGGAATTTTGTGCAATCAGCTGGAATAATAGTAGTGCCCAGACAATCAATTTTCAACAGACTTCTTTCACAGTGTCTTAAACCGAAATACAGACAGGCTGTTTTTCCTACATTAACTATCAAATTATTACGGCGACACCATGATATGAACTCAGCCATAATATTTTTACAGGCTATCTGGAGCTCATCACAACTTCGGGCCGCGATGACGACAGATGTGTCATCAGCAAATAATATAAGTAATAAGCAGGATAAATGAGAGGGTAAGTCATTTATAAACAGCAGGAATAGTAGAGGTCCCATCACAGAGCCCTGAGGAACACCCATATCTATATTATACTCTCCGGAATAAGTTTTATCGTTTCTTACCGACAGTGTTCTCTGTTGAAGAAAGCTAAGCAGCCAGTCGGAAAAAATGCCTCTAGAGCCAAGATTATAACACTTATCTATAATGAACTTGAAGGATAGAGTATCAAAGGCGCAGGAAAGATCGAAAAAAATCCCTGACACATGTAAATTTGAATCCAGGCATTCGTAAACTGATTCCACAAACTTCAGTGCGGCCGTCTGAGTGGAGCAACCAGCTCTAAAACCGCGCTGGGCTTTATTAAGAATATCGAATTTATTCAAATATGACATCATTCTCTTGAAAATCACTCTCTCAAAAACTTTGGAGAGAACACTGAGAATCGATATCGGTCGATAGTTTGTTATTTCATTTATATTTCCTTTTTTGTGAATCGGTACGACAATAGTTTTCTTTAAAGCATAGGGAAATTCTCCCGACGTGACAGACCAATTAATTATATGAGCAAGATGCTCGCTTATTGTTGGAGCAATCTTCTTGAGAAGCCTAGTTGAGATGTTATCTATGCCAACACATTTTTTATTTTTTAAGTTTTTGATAATATCCTCAATTTCGAAACTCAAAACGGGTTGAAAAAAGAAATTACATACCGAAGGTGGTGAAGCCGTACAGGAATGTGATATACTATTACCATAATTGGTATTCAACCTTTCTTTGGCCACTGAGGAGAAGTATTTTCCGAATATATCAGCTACTTCATTGGGTTTATCATACGTCACACCATCAAGATCAATGGTAATGTGACCATCCAGTTTTTCTAGTTTTCCAGTGTACGTGCTGACAATGTTCCATACTGTCTTATTCCGGTTTTCAGAATTAGCTATAAGAGAGCAGTGATATTTATATTTAGTTAACTTCAAGAGGGAGTTATGTGAACGCTTTGCATGTTTATAATTATTGAGAGTATTTGGTGACCCAGTAATAGAATAAAGCCAATGTAGGTTTATCAGATTATTTTTACTTTGAATTACTTCGGGAGTGATCCATTTACTTTTTTTAGGTACGCAAGTAAGCCTTTTCAAGGGACAACATAAATCTAAATAATATTGGAGTGTGCTGCTTAAGGTTTCAAAGCATTTTACTCACACTAGTCTCAAGCATTATTTCTGAAAAAATCACATGCATATAAAGAATTCAATAAATTTCTCAGATTGTCTTCACTTAATTCCCTAATTAATTGGACGTTTGATTTTTGGATCTGTACCACGATCGGTCTTCAATTCGAGTAATATTGGCTCTATAGTCACTAATATTAGGATCAAAAACAACAGACTTACAGTTTCGACCTATTTCTGAACTAGATATTATGTAGTCCACTTTAGAAACGGAAGTATTACCTCTAATGTTAGTGAAAACCCTGGTAGCCTCTGTAGAAGTAATAGTCAGGTTAAAACAATCTAATAATTCAAGTAACAATTTTGACTTATTACAATTTTTATCGAAGTAGTCGATATTGTATCGATTTTTATCGAAGTAGTCGATATATATATATATATATATATATATATATATATATATATATATATATATATATATATAATGATTCCATATTTTGCTAATTAGCAATCTATTCTTTCTATTCTTAATATTCTGGGGTATAGCTTCATCCACTCTGATAATCTCTCCATTTGCCAGAAATGGGCAGTTTGATCTATGCTGCGTTCGACTATAGACAATCTTGTCGTGGTATATTTAGGAAGCATAATTCACTCACTTTTAATGAGCTGTATATATAAAAAATACTTACATTTTTCTATAAAAATCATGATTCTTTCGCAAAATTTAAAAATATTAATAATACAAGGCAAACAATTTCGTACTTTTTTCCTACTCTATGTGAAAGAGGCACAGAGTACATGGCGCCCAAATTGTTCAATGTGTCACCGAAACATCTACAGGTTATTTCTAATCATAGGACATTTAAGAGAAGCAATCACAGGTTAATTATACAATGTGAACCTTACTCGATCGAGGAGTTCAGGATATATTGTTATAAATAAGCTTTGCGTATTTGTTTTTTGTGACTTGTTTCATTTTTATTTTGTGTATATTAATACTTAATATTCGTACGAATAATCTATGAAATTAATAAACTTATTCTATTCTATTATAATGAGCTGAATAATCGCATTTAATTTTCTGATTGTCCCTGTACGTTATCTGCCTTAGATGCCACTATAATAAGCGTTTTTACAACGATGAAAAATGCTATAGGGGGCACCGGCACCACCGCGAATCGAGTTTGGGCCTCGTCCTGTCCTATCCCAACGAGCTCGACGCTGACTAGGTCGTTAACCTGTCAGTTGGTGTGTATGTGTGTCTGTGAACGTTCACGCACATCACGCAAGCCCAAACTGGCGGGAAGAGACCTCCTATGCCTTCTTGTCTTTGGCAGCTACAGGAAGGAAGTTTATGTTTATTATTTTAATTATTGCCAGGAGTTCTACAAGACTGTACAGAATTTCTTCAGATAGGGCATCGACTCATCGGGAGCAGGTTTTCATTCCAATTTTATATGGAATTATACGATCGCAATGTCAGATAAATGCGTGAGGAACGATCAGTCTCTTGCTCGTTGACTTTATTTCGGCCGCCTCATTAAATTTGTTGTTATTTGAAGATAGTGTTATTTGCCGACTGAATGAAAGTACTCATTATTCATCAAAATTTGAAGATTCACTTTGAAAGCCCAGAAAAGTATGTTTTCCATTAATTTGAAGATATTGTTACTTTCCGACTAAATGAGAGAATTCATTGTTGATCAAAATTTGAAGGTTCACTTTGGAAGCCCAGAAAAGTGTGTTTTTTCTATTAATTTGAAGATAGTGTTACTTGCCGACTAAATGAAAGTACTCATTATTAATCAAATTTTGAAAGTTCACTTTGAAATCCCTGAAAAGTATGTTTTTCATTAATTTAAAGATAGTGTTGCTTTCCGACTAAATGAAAGTACTCATTTTTGATCAAAATTTGAAAGTTCACTTTGAAAGGCCAGAAAATAATGTTTTCCAATAATTTGAAGATAGTTTTACTTGCTGACTAATTGATTACTCATTATTAATCAAAATTTGAAAGTTCACTTTGAAAGCCCAGAAAAGTATGTTTTCCATTAGTTTGAAGATCGTTTACTAGGCGACTAAATGAAAGTACTCATGAATAATCTAAATTTGAAAGTTCACTTTGAAAGCATAGAAAAAATGTTTTCCATTAATTTGAAGATAGTGTTACTTGTCGACTAAATGAAAGTACTCATTATTAATCAAAATTTAAAAGTTCACTTTGAAATCCCTGAAAAGTATGTTTTCCATTAATTTGAAGATATTGTCACTTTCCGACTAAATGAAAGTACTCATTATTAATCAAAATTAGAAAGTTCACTTTGAAAGCCCAGAAAATTATGTTTTCCATCAATTTGAAGATAGTTTTACTTGCTGACTAATTGAAAGTACTCATTATTAATCAAAATTTGAAAGTTCATTTTGAAAGCCCAGAAAAGTATGTTTTCCATTAATTTGAAGATATTGTTACTTGGCGACTAAATGAAAGTATTCATTATTGATCAAAATTTGAAAGTTCACTTTGAAAGGCCAGAAAATAATGTTTTCCAATAATTTGAAGATAGTTTTACTTGCTGACTAATTGATTACTCATTATTAATCAAGATTTGAAAGTTCACTTTGAAAGCCCAGAAAAGTATGTTTTCCATTAGTTTGAAGATCGTTTACTAGGCGACTAAATGAAAGTACTCATGAATAATCTAAATTTGAAAGTTCACTTTGAAAGCATAGAAAAAATGTTTTCCATTAATTTGAAGATAGTGTTACTTGTCGACTAAATGAAAGTACTCATTATTAATCAAAATTTAAAAGTTCACTTTGAAATCCCTGAAAAGTATGTTTTCCATTAATTTGAAGATATTGTTACTTGGCGACTGAACGAAAGTACTCATTAATAATCTAAATTTTGAAGTTCACTCTGAAAGCTCAGAAAAGTATGTTTTCCATTAATTTGAAGATAGTGTTACTTGTCGACTAAATGAAAGTATTCATTATTGATCAAAATTTGAAAGTTCACTTTGAAAGCCCAGAAAAGTATGTTTTTTCTATTGATTTGAAGATAGTGTTACTTGCCGACTAAATGAGAGTACTCAATATTAATCAAAATTTGGAAGTTCACTTTGAAAGTCCAGAAAAGTATGTTTTCCATTAATTTGGAGATAGTGTTACTTGTCGACTAAATGAAAGTATTCATTATTGATCAAAATTTGAAAGTTCACTTTGAAAGCCCAGAAAGGTATGTTTTTTCTATTAATTTGAAGATAGTGTTACTTGCCGACTAAATGAGAGTACTCAATATTAATCAAAATTTGGAAGTTCACTTTGAAAGTTCAGAAAAGTATGTTTTCCATTAATTTGAAGATATTGTTACTTGCCGACTAAATGAAAGTACTCATTAATAATCTAAACTTTGAAGTTCACTCTGAAAGCCCAGAAAAGTATGCTTTCCACTAGTTTGAAGATAGTGTTACTTGTCGACTAAACGAAAGTACTCATTAATAATCTAAATTTGAAAGTTCACTTTGAAAGCCCAGAAAAGTATGTTTTTCTATTAATTTGAAGATAGTGTTACTTGCCGACTAAATGAGAGTACTCATTATTAATCAAAATTTGAAAGTTCACTTTGAAAGCCCAGAAAAGTATGTTTTTTCTATTAATTTGAAGATAGTGTTACTTGCCGACTAAATGAGAGTACTCATTATTAATCAAAATTTGAAAGTTCACTTTGATAGCCCAGAAAAGTATGTTTTCCATTAATTTAAAGATATTGTTGCTTGCTGACTGACTGAGAGTACTCATTATTAATCAAAATCTGAAAGTTCACTTTGAATTCTCAGAAAAGTATGTTTTCCTTTAATTTGAAGATAGTGTTACTTGCCGACCGAATGAATGTATTCATTATTGATCCAAATTTGAAAGTTCATTTTGAATTCTCAGAAAAGTATATTTTTCTTCAATTTGAAGATATTTTTACTTGCCGACTGAACGAAAGTACTCATTATTAATCAAAATTTGGAAGTTCACCTTAAAAGCCCAGAAAAGTATGTTTTTTCTATTAATTTGAAGATATTGTTACTTGCCTACTAAATGAAAGTATTCATTATTGATCAAAATTTGAAAGTTCACTTTGAAAGCCCAGAAAAGTATGTTATCCATCAATTTGAATATAGTGTTACTTGCCGACTGAATGAAAGTATTCATTATGAATCAAAATCTGAAATTTCACTTTGAATTCTCAGAAAAGTATGTTTTTTCTATTAATTTGAAGATAGTGTTACTTGCCGACTGAATGAAAGTATTCATTATCGATCAAAATTTGAAAGTTCACTTTTAAAGCCCAGAAAAGTATGTTTTTTCTATTAATTTGAAGATAGTGTGACTTGCCGACTAAATGAGAGTACTCATTATTAATCAAAATTTGAAAGTTCACTTTGAAAGCTCAGAAAAGTATGTTATCCATTAATTTGAAGATATTTTTACTTGCCGACTAAATGAAAGTACTCATTATTAATCAAAATTTGAAAGATCACTTTGAAAGCCCAGAAAAGTATGTTATCCATCAATTTGAATATAGTGTTATTTGCCGACTGAATGAAAGTATTCATTATTAATCAAAATCTGAAAGTTTACTGTGAATTCTCAGAAAAGTATGTTTTTTCTATTAATTTGAAGATAGTGTTACTTGCCGACTGAATGAAAGTATTCATTATTGATCAAAATTTGAAAGTTCATTTTGGAAGCCCAGAAAAGTACGTTTTTCATTAATTCGAAATTTCCGTGATCATTTAAAATTCGAAATTCTTGACCTAAAGAGAATTAAACGGATACTTCCAAACTGTCAGACTTGAAGTAATGGCCCATCTTGTATTTTATCTGATCTCAACCAACAATTTCCCCCGAAAAATACGACCTTAGCAGCTGCTACCTCACGAGTTTTTTTTGAAAAGCAGACTTAGATTAAGCAGATAGCAGATTTAGACTCATAAAATGCAGGACAAAAGAATAAACATTGAAATGTACAAATATTGTGCAACAATAATGAAAAAACTACCTAAGTTAATATATTATGACCTTAATAAATCCGCAAAGGTAATTATTGATTCATATACCATCATTTCAGCAATATTCAAATGAATTCATTCCACTGCTGTCCAAGTAACAGGAAAAATGTGAATATCTAAATCAAGCGAACACTAACATGAATATGCAAACACAATTCTCAGGTTGTTATTTATTTACTGATGATAATTCTTCTTAGATAAATCTCTCATAGTATCAAACAATTTTCAATGAATTATTAATGCTTTTCCATAAATAAATTATATATTCATATCGGCATGACTCGAGCTTTGTTCAAAAACTTCCTCGTGAAAAACTATGGAGAAAATGAATATTCAGTGAATTTCCTCATTATCCAATCTTACTGACCAGTAATTAAACACAATCAGATTTCTAGAGTAATTTTGATAAAATGTTCTCGTTGAATTGTACTGTATAAGTGTGTAATATTTAATAACACTGATGAAGAACTTGTTTATACATACATTTTTCGTTACGTTACGGTATTTTTTTGGAGTTAATTACTTATAATTACAATAAAAATTAGCAATACGACTTCTAAATCATAATCAGCATTTTCTACTAACATTGAATAAGAATTAGAATGTCTCGACTACTAGAGGTATTGTTGAATGAAGTATTTTATATATATTATAAACCTGTAATCAATTGGAGGGAATTTTTTTGTTTATTAATAGAGTAATGAATTATAGAAAATGCATCCAATGGCATTCAGAAATTTTCATGAATTTTTAAGTTGCTAGATATTGACTGTTTATCATTTAATTTTTTTTTTCTTTTTATGACTTTCAGTCCAGAGCAACAGCAGTTACTTATTGAACATTTTCTGAAAGCAGTTTTTCTTTTGATTTTTTTTTTCAATGGATATAGAAGTGCAAACAATAATTGCTTGTATCCCTCTGGAGAGAGATTCAAAATTCCTGTTTTATGTGGATTAATACCGAAACTTTAGAAGAAGACTTTTGTTTTCTATAACTTTATTTATATAACAAGTTTCGTAAGAACTCAATTTTTCACCAGGAAAAGAAGTCAAAGCGAGTGATTTTCAATTATAGACCAAGAGCTAACAGCAGTTGAACATTTCCTGAGAGTTCTTTTCTTTTGATTTTTATATTAGATGAAAGAGTGTAGGAACTGCATGTTGCCAGTCAGGAATGTGGTACAGACATGAGTGTAGGGGGTTGAATGCTTGGCAGAACGCGCTTCGGAAATCTACCGTAATTCGATAACAGTCAATAATTGGAGCTGAAATAGCTTATTAATTGTCCTCATTCATTTTATTTATTCACTTTTTTTTGATATGGCTTATTATTGCTTTTCCGGAAAACGCGGTCAATATTGGAAATTGCTAGCAAACCGCTGACAACATGTATGTTCCTACACTCTCACACCCCCTGGACAACACTCAGAAGAGAAATCGCGTTCAGGAAATTCTGTATACTTAACTGCTGTTAGCTCCTAGACTTTTTTAAATATAATAAAATGTCTTGCAAATATGAAGTTCGCTGAAGCCGTGCAACGGACTTTAAAATCTCTTATAAAATTAATTCAAACTTAGTTTCTTGATAACATGGAAATTATCTTTTTGAGAGAAAGGGTGATGACGTTTTCCACTATGGGGTATGCATATATTGAAACTGATGTATTTTCAAGTATTATAGGACTTCTCTTGAAATATATATATGTATATATATATATATATATATATATATATATATATATATATATGTAGATATCTATTAAAAAAAATAACACTTAATATTTTTAATAACAGATATTAAATTCTCGCACATCTCTTGGTGAAACATCATAAAGAATAAACTTTGAAATAACACTTGGCTTATAGTTTCACTATATTAAAATAATTACTATATTTAACAGGAAAGGACAGTCGACATTTTTCGATTTATGAGTTCATGAGTCTTGGTAATGAGTTCATAACTAGAAACATGTCGACTGTCCTTTTGTGTCAAATACAGTAATTATTTTAATATTAATATATATATATATATATATATATATATATATATATATATATATATATATATATATATATATATATATATATATATATATATATATATATATATATATATATATATATATATATCTATATATATATATATATATATATATATATATATATATATATATATATATATATATATATATATATATATATCACTTTTTTATTTTAAAGTTTAAACTTTACTCTTAATATTTTTGTTTTAATCTCAATCTGACTTTAAGTAGTCTAATTACTAATTTACGAAGTTTTTTCCTCCAAGTATTATATGGATCTACTGCGAAATTTCAAATCATATATACGTCATTCAATTCAGATTTATATTTTATGTTCATCTATATATTTTTATAGTATTTAGATATCTGATATAATTATCGATCGCCGTCCTGCTTCAAGTAATGGTATTTTAAGAGAGCATGTATATGTGTAATTTCAATTCAGAATGTATTGTGTTTTAGACATAATTCTACAATTTTTGTGACCTTTCTCCAAGTCAACTACCTACATTGTAGTGGGTAACTACTAACTATCATTCTTCTTGCATGAATCTCCTTGGGTTCGGTGCCTCTCTCTTTCGTCTTTGACTATTCCGTTTTGCATTTACTCATTTCACAATATCTATATGTTCTTCGTTGTTATTTATTTTGTCTTTGTGCAATAACTTCTAAATAAGTAAATACGGGGCCGTGACTTTCAAAATAATTCCACGTAGGGTTTTTTTCATAGGTGCAGATTTAAATGTACCCACGTATATATGTAATCCGTTTGCTCAATACTCATTATTCGTGTAATCAGAACCTATTTTCTCAACTAGGGATAATTGGCATGATTCCTATTCAGATTGTATTTTTTCAATTTCAATGCTGTTTGGTGAATTGTTTTCGAATTTCATCTGCTTTTGCAGTTGTTTCGTAAATGCTTGTTTCTTATCCCAAATTAGAATTTGATGTTTTAGTCTATCTGATCTTTGCACTGTCTGGAAAAATTGTTGAATTCGTGAAAAATTCACATTATAATAACTGAACACGAATAGTCTAAGATCCAGCCTTCCGCAGACTTACGGTATAGTAGCAAAGTCCTTATTAATGCTAGGTATACTATTTCACGTGCCGTAGGTGAAGTGGGGATTCACTATTCCCATCAAGGGTTCCTTTTGTCGTGCCCAGAAGTGGAAAAACATCAAAATTGACACTGAAAATGTGATCGCAGAATGTCTGCCGTTTCAATTTCTTAAAAAATATAATTTTTTTATGTAAAAATTTAATGGCAGACACTTCTTCCGGTTCCTACTATTAGCACGACAGAAATAGTTATTTATATACCAAGTTTGTTATATAGATCCTAACGCCCGATGGGCGTTAGGATCTAGTAACGCACGTGGTGCATACAAGATTTTATTTTTCACGAAAAAATTTTTTTATTATAATGAAAAATTGATTTTAAAATCGGTTCATTGCTCCTATACTTCCCATTTTCCTTCTCATAGTAGGCATGTCATTGGCTGATATTTTGACGTTTCTGAATATTTTCGTCATTGCTGCTTTCTTTGTGTAGTCTTGTAGAAATCATGGAAATGAAAAAGAATTTACCCAAGACTAGATCATAGAAAATGCAGCCAAAGCTGCGAATAATTCATTGCCGGAGAAATCCAGAGTCGTATACGACAAGGATTATGAAGTATTTAATCAATGGAAGTTGCTTCAGTTGTCCTCGTACAATGAGCGGGTGTTATTATCTATAATGCCCGCTCATAATGACCTAGGGCATAATGAGTGTATTTATAGCAACCGTATCTAAGGTAAAATCAACAAATAATATACAAGTGAAAAATAAAATTATTATGTGTCTGCCTGGATGTCAGAACCGACCTATCTGTCTGGTTTTTTTGAATATGTGTATGCAATAAGGGGGCGTTCAAGTATTACGTAACGCAATTTGGGGGGAGGGGGGGTCTTGTAAAACGTTACGATGCGTTACAGGGGCGGGAGGAGGATTCGAACAACGCGCTACGTAACATTGATTTTTATTGAAATAAAAAACTAGAGAATTTGAATCTCCGAAGTTGTTAACTCTTTTCGTTTATTTTTTACGGGGAATCCCTCGATTGTATTGTAAGTCAGTTTTATTTTGTTGTCCCAAGTTGGCAACTCTATCCGTTTATGTTTTATGGGAAATACTTCGACTGTATTATTCGTCATTAATATTTTGTTTCCGTTGCCAGTTTTCATTAAGTGTTTTAAACACGTAATACACAGGAGGCGAAACTACGAAACTATCTACCTACATACATACGAACATATATATATATATATATATATATATCTATATATATATATATATATATATATATATATATATATATATAAATATATAAATATATATATATATATATATATATATATATATATATATATATATATATATATATATAAACATATATATATCAGTGGCGGCTCGTGAGGTTTTGGTTTGAGGAGGCTACAAGAGGTGTTAAAAAATACACCATAGGCGTAAATTTTAAGGATTTCAAGGTCAACCGCCTTATAATTTAAAGAAAATCAAAGTAAAACAAGCACCCTAAGCTATTAATTTGTTTTCACTTTCGAGTGTCTACCTTGAGACCTACAACTCCTATTTACAATATTCACAAAAACTCTTCTCAGCCAATTAGTCAATTCATCTATTCATCAAATTTTTTCTTTCACAAAATAGGTACCTACCTACCTACTTAACGAATTTGTTAACAGCTGGTGAGAGCAAATAAAAAGTTATTATATATTTTTGAAGATTAACGGGATTCTGCGATCTTTAACGTTAGCAAAATGACCTATAAAATCCTCATAAAATATTTTGTCTTTCGCCAAAAGTTTTACCAATTCCTTTTCAATAGACAACAAACTAATATTTTTCAAACGATCCTGGCTCATTGAATTTCGTAAATAAGTTTTAATTCTCTTAAGAGTGGAAAACGAGAGCTCTACGGAAGCCGATGTCACCGGGATAGAAACAATTAGACATAAGAGTTTATAAACTTGGGGTAAATCTTGATTCAAATCATTATCCAAAAGGTATTTAATAGTCCCAAAATTTCATTGTCATTTTAAACAACACACAGTTCACTTTTTATGGCCACCTTATCAAAAAAAGTTTATTTTTGACATAAATTTTCCAAAAGGTTATCTGGAAAATTAGCCGAAAATTCGGTAAACTAATTTTTATTGAGTAAGACGGAGAAATGCAGTTCTTTCAAATCAGAGAACCTTATTTCTATTTGACCCCTAATAGTATCCAAAATTTCATAAAATATTTGCTTATAGAGAAGCTCCATATCTGCGTAACTGAATTGCTTTCGTTTTGGGCTAAATTGAGTCGTATCATCAGTAGTTTGAAATACAGAAAATGATTTTTTTAAATAAACTTCTGCACGAAATTCTGAAATTTTTTCCAAAAGAAACTTGAGCCGATTTCGTGAGTAAATTACATCTGAAAACTTGTGCTGTAAGATTTGAAAAACTATTTCTGTTTGTTCAAAAATTAATTTAAAGATGTTTAAAAAATATATAAATTCCTTATCTTGTAAGTAAGATATTAATCCGCGTGCGGTATTTAAAGTTACTTTATCGGTGAAAAATTCCTCACTTTCAACTATAGAATTAAATCCTCAAATCCTAAGCGGCCCCAAACAAAGACATCTTTCCTAGTAAAAAGTAAACACTGCCAACAAAATAATTTAATTTTTACCTGTGATCCGGTTAGGCAAGGATGTCTCTCATAATTCGTTGTATTAAAACCGCGGTTTTGTTGTCTGTTACGCTGCACCAAATTGTTTAATTCAGGGGTAGGTCGCAATGTTTTTATCAAAACTTTATCCTCATCACTTAGTGCACTAAAGTTATGGGATAACAAATATTCCACTAAGTCACCATTGAAATTTTTGCAATTAACTTCAGTAACCAAACTCATTTCAAAACAATACGCGAGCAATATGAGTAAACACGCTGCTGTTTTCGGCCATTAGTAACTACGATCACACTACGATTCAATTAATGCTTTCCAACGAATTCACTCGATGTCACGCGAAATTCTATAGTTGTGATTGGTCGACATTGTATGAGACTGGGTCTCTATCGGTGTTGCCATTTACATGTGTTTTGCTTTTCTATTGCAATGAAGTATTCATTCGGAGCATTGGCACCGTTGTTTGCTTTTCTGTGGCAGGCATAACGAACGTTGAGAATATACCTTTCTAAGCCTCCGCAGCGTTGCCACAAATCTTGAAATGAATGGAATGCAGTAAATGTAAATACCTTTTATCTTAATTAATAAATTAAATTATATAATGTAGGTTGAAAGGAAGGTAGGTGCATAAAATAATATGATTTTGATTAATATGAATATGCTGAATGCTGACTATTCAATATAATATATTAGTGATACACGGAATATTATTGAGGAGGAGGCTTAGCCTCCTTTGACTAGCCGCCCCTGAGATATATATATATATATATATATATATATATATATATATATATATATATATATATATATATATATATATATATATATATTATATACATATGTAGAGAAAGAGAGACTTTTGAAATTGGGTTTTTGATGCCAAGCATCCTGAAATGTCATGAAACGAAAAACTATCTTGGGCCTAGGTCCTACTTTGCTAATCGCACCCATTTCAATAAGCAGGTTTTCAAAGTGAAAACCTGCTCATAAGCGAAAATTGAATAATGCATGAGAAAAATAATGGTGGATGAAGTTAGCTAAAAATGTATGCAACGACAGGGCAAACCTCAGGAAAACGGCATAATTAAATGTATGATTAGTAGTAAAAGTTTATTAGAACAAATTTGAGCCCTTTTCAACATATCACATTATGTATGATTGTTTATTAAATAAAAATCTCTTGTTTTGTTTATTATTAACGAAAACACGATTGAAACAATAAAAACGGTATTTTAGCAACTTTCCGGTACTTTGCGCAACATATTTGTGACTGTTAGGTAAAAATGGTCACTTGGGCGTTACGTAACGTTTATAAGGGGGAGGAGGGGTTCATGAAAACGTTACGGAGCGTTACATAGGAGGGAGGGAGGGTCAAAAATCTTCAAAAATTGCGTTACGTAATACTTGAACGGCCCCTAATAATATAAATGACATACATCAATTTTAGCTCATCTGAAATAACGCAAAGTTGTATAAAATTTTCGCAGCTTTGAAATTTTATAAATTATAGTAGGAACCGGGAGAAGTGTCTGCCATCAAATATTTATATGGAAAAAATTTAGTATTTTGAGATATTAAAATGGCAGACAATCTGCGATCACGTTCCCCACTTCACCTTCGGCAGGTGAAATAGTATACCTAGCATTAATAAGGACTTTGCTACTATACCGTAAGTCTGCAGAACGCTGGCTCTCAGTCTAGAAAGCATCGCTAGGCGTGCACGTCATCTGTATTCCTATATGCTTATATACCCTTATCAATTAATCTACTCTCAAACATTATTGTTATTTAACTAGAACCAATGTTTGTATATTTTAGTAAGATACTCTATATAAAAATAAATATATGTATTATTATAGACCACTTATAGTTTCGAAATGGAGAATTGATGATAATCTTTATAAATCATCCAGATATAATCTATTCTATATTAATTATCAGAAATTAGATTGAATAATTGAAGAACACAAATTTTTAATTTTTGTTTACACTAAAAAAATACAGATTTCAACATCAAGTTTTCAACCATCCTTTTCAAAACACGTAGCTTTTTAGATATAATCAATTGGGGTTTAGAAAAAAAAATTTCAATTTTTGTTGTCTTTTGAAACTTAATCATAAATTTTACGCGAAAAAGATGTAACGGGTCAATTCACCGAGTGACTGTAGCCACTGCATTTTGTACTCAATTGTTCATTTAGGTACCGTGGTTTCATGCTTCACTTTCCTTTGCTCTATGATTAATGAGTTGCGCGGAACGAGAGTATCTAAGTAGAGCCGGATGAACAATCGCTCGTTCTTTTTGTAGCTGGTTGCCGAACGATTGACATCGTTAGCTAATAGAGTCGTGTTCAATATAAATTGAAATTGTATTTATATCTATTAAATATAGTATTATAGTTTATTAGAAATTTGTTAAGTATTTGTGGCGTCTGATAAGACGGTAAGTTGTGAGAAGAAATATATCTATTTCGTATTAATGCATTATCTTGAAAACCTGAATTGATTGCTTATTTCATTCTTCCGCCATTTCATTTTTTTTTAATTTACCTATATAAAATTATTTATCTTTCTATATTGAAATAATCATCGCACATTTCTTAATTTAAAATATTTCTAATTCATTTGCTTGTTTCATTCTCTCAATTTAACACAAGATTTTTGTAGGTTAGCGATGGCAAAATTTCACGTGATCATACCTTATGTTCAGTTTAATGTTGGAACATATGCTGTCTTTCTTAGCATTCTTGCTTGAGACAAATCTAAATTGGAATTTGAATTGGCCATCGATACCCTACAGATATTCTTGGAGCCTATTTAGTGTGAGATTGTATGTTGATTTGCCCCGAATTATTTTAGCCACTTGGTCAGGAGCTAAGAACCACTTGGTTGGAGTTTAAAATTCACTTGGTTGGAGTTTAAAATTCACTTGGTCCGAGTTTGAAGTCCACGTTGTCAGGAGCTGAAATTTACGTTACGTTACGAAGTTCAAAAGAAGAACCACCTTACCACCTTATCTGGAGCTACCAAGAACTTGGGACGAGGATAGGGCAGAAGACAACAATCCACCCAAGGAAAAAGTGAAACATAAAGATAAGTCTCATTTATGTAAAAAGTAAAGGAAAACAGTAAATACCTTTCATTTTACTTCGTTATTATTCCTGAGAACGACCCAGAACCTATAAATGTTAACCAATCTCCCTGCTAGCCAGGGCATAAATTACTGTTAAAAAAGGAGGTTGGTTACAAAGAACGGACATTTCATGTCTACTCTGCAAGAATCCCGACAGGATTCTTGCATTTTCGATCTAAGCGGTAAATTGTTGATTTCCAATATCCTTGGTGGAGGGTTTCCATCCAGACACTAGCTCAGTAACGATTTGTATTAGGGAACAATTAAAAATTTGTTAATTTACTCAAAGTCAAATAAACTGCACTGATGAGATCTAATAAGATCGAAACAGCTGTATACAGATTTTGAGTCGGGGTGACTTATGACGATTTCTTCAATTCACTGTTGGATTGTGAATGTAGAATTCTCGCCCTTGGAAATTTGTTTGATAATTTTTTTTTATTATTGAAGAATTTTCCTTGTTCACTTTATGTAGGTACTATATTAAATTGTCCATGGTCAACTTGTATCTTTTTCATGATTAGATTTCCAATATTATGACAGAACTCTACAACAGTGACTTGAACATGTTATAAAATATGTCAAAATATTGCTCGGTGTCTATCGATTCATCGCATGAATCCGATCATTATGTACATATTACGACTGTTTAATTCAGACTCAGAAGTGCGTTCAGCGTATATATCAACTTCGAATAACATATGGCAAAGAGGCCATCAGCATGATACCTCAAGTTTTGACGCTACGCTACTTTTTATCATACCTAAAGTCTTTTATCATACCCAAAGCCATTAGAAAAATGTTAAATGGTCTTGAATTGAAAGGACATCGACAGGTTTTTACTGTTTCAGAAATAATTATAGAGTGATATGTCGCTTGCAGTTAAATGGCCGTACAGACCAGATGGTTTTTCTGGAATAGTGCCGTAAAAAAACACTTAATGGCTTAATCATTTAATAAAGTGTAGCACAGACATTTTCAATAATCCATCGTTCTTTGTAATTTATAGTATAGATTTTTATAACATTATCCGTTATAATAGCAAACTTTGATCAATAAGCAATAATTATGTTTTTTGCCGAAATGTGTGGTCGTTTTTTTTTACTTCTAATAACAAAATAAATGAAGATTTCGAGAAATATTATTTATTTTCATCGAATCATTGAAATCTCGTGAATAAATTGAAAGTTGTTAAATTAAATTTTATATTCAAGGTTGAGACAATAGCGATAGCCAGTAATAATTTGATGAATATTTAGAAAACTATTTATTAGTAGGTTCAATATATTCTGCTGCTATCATACATTTTAGGCTTAGTGCATTGTTGATTTGGCAAATACTCAATACATAGAATCATTCCCATTAA
>JARQZK010002975.1:262500-282500 GCA_030704885.1 Cynegetis impunctata
AATTTGTTTTTTGCATACAATTTTGCAGTAAAAAATTAAATTAAACAAAATTAAGAAAGTTCGATCGTAATGAGGAGATATGATTTCCATACGTATTTTGCGAAAGATGGGCACATGAAGAATACCGCAGAAAACTTTTCTTGCAATTTTTTTCACAAACATCCACATCCAGAAATTAAAAGGGAATTTAGTAGCTTTGAATGCATAGTTCATTTAATAGCATAAAATACCATTAAACTTAACTAATCAATGGTTTATTTTTGTTTCAATTAAGTATTTCGTTTTAGTTTTTACTTTCATTTTATACGCGAAGTTTCTCCAAACTATTCGCGGTTTTACCCCAAGGACCGGGGAAAACCGCGCAAATACACCAGCTGATAAGTTTAAAAATTTCAAAGAATCAGAAGTCAGAATTTCAAACAGGAGCTCAAGAATTTCATTATAACTGAATATCTGAGGTATTCAGACCAATTTTATAATTTTCATAGTAGTGGTTGTGAAACTTTTAAGAATTTCCTTTTGGTGCGCGGTATTTATATATATATATATATATATATATATATATATATATATATATATATATATATATATAGTTATATATATATATATATATATATATATATATATACAGTGCTTTCATGATGAAAGGAACAAATTCATTAAAAAATTAGGTTTCTATTTCATGTTGAAATCCTCGGACAGGTCGATTAGTATTTTTATTTGGGCAATTTTCGCAATAAAAATTTTGTATACAGGGTGTCTCATTCAAGAGATATGGCTTTGTGTCATTAGTTTTTTTAAAGGTAATACCCTGTATATTATTTCACTTTACAATTCTACGATAAATTCTTATCACTTTTTGTGAACATACCATATGCCTCAACTTGATGGATTCCCAGATTATAACGGAGATAGTGGAGCACCTGGAGATTTAAAATGTGGATTAAAAGTACAAAAAAAAATTTAGGTAAACATTGTCATTAAATCTGAAGAATGAAATTTCACATGTACCATCTGAATTCATTCCCTGGTGCTGTATAGTCCGCAGTTTTCACGTTTTTAACGCTCCAGGCACTACACTACTTCATTGTTTAAGAAAATGCAATTACTTGAGAGAGAACGTATTGAAGTACTTATGATGATTGGTTTTGGAGATAGGGTGCGTTCACAAGAAGAAGTCTGCAATCTATTCAATGAAAATCATCCTGATCGTCCGCCAATTACTAGATCGACAGTCAGCAAAATTGAATCAAAATTCAGGAGATACGGCCACGTTAGAGATTTACCTAAAGGAAGACCACCGAGAGTATCTGAAGAAACAGTGCTGAACGTTCTACTAGAAAACCAAGATAACCCTCATACATCCATTACTACAATTTCCAATAATTTCAATTTATCAGTAGGGTCCGTGCATAAAATACTTAAGGTAAATAAGTATCATCCCTATAAAATTAAGCTGGTACATGAATTATTAGAAGACGATTTTGACCGCAGAGTACAGTTTTGTGAGCAGATTCTTGAAATTCATAATCAACATCTAAATTTCATTACAAACATAATTTTTTCTGATGAAGCCACCTTTACTTTAAATGGCCACGTCAACAGACAAAACTGTAGGTATTGGGCGACCGAGAATCCTCATTGGATGCAAGAATGCCACACACAGCGGCCTCAAAAAATTAATACATGGGCAGCGATTGTTCGAAATCGTACAGTTGGTCCCTATTTTTTTGAAGGAACACTAAACGGAGAGGACTACTTGAACTTTCTCCAGTTCGAACTTATTCCGGCTTTAGCTGTTTTGTTTCCTAACCCACAAGATCCTGACATACCTAATAACGAGATATGGTTTCAACAAGATGGGGCACCTCCTCACTATTCAATCGCTGTTCGACAATTTCTTGATACAACTTTTCCCAACAGATGGATAGGACGGAGAGGTCCGATTGAGTGGCCGCCAAGATCACCGGACATAACCCCATTGGATTTTTTCTTATGGGGTTATTTGAAGTCTAAAGTTTATTTGAATAGACCAAATAATATTGATGATCTAAAAGAGAGAATCAGGCAGGAAATAAGATTTATCAGTCCAGAAGTAATTGAAAATGTGCAACGGGAAACATTGAATCGACTTCAAAAATGTCTCGAAGTAAACGGACAACAGATTGAACATATGTAAAAATTAAATTAGTAATTACATTTGTGTGTTTTCATATCGTACCTCTCATTACCCACTATCTCCGTTTCTGGCAATCCATCGAGTTGAGGCATATGGTATGTTCACAAAAAGTGATAAGAATTTATCGTAGAATTGCAAAGTGAAATAATATACAGGGTATTACCTTTAAAAAAACTAATGACAAAGCCATAGCTCTTGAATGAGACACCCTGTATACAAAATTTTTATTGCGAAAAATGCCCAAATAAAAATACTAATCGACCTGTCCGAGGATTTTAACATGAAATAGAAACCTAGTTTTTTAATGAATTTGTTCCTTTCATCATGAAAGCACTGTATATATATATATATATATATATATATATATATATATATATATATATATATATATATATATATATATATATATATATATATATATATATATATATATATATATATATATATATATATATACATATATATATATATAATACTCCGTCTTATTTTCAAGTAATCCGGGTATGAATTCAAATCTCACATTACGGAAGTGTCATTAAATTTCATTCGTTCTACTTAGTTTCCACTCATCTATTCCGCCTTATGGAGGCCATTTTTTTGGTGACCGCCACTGTCGTTGCCTTAAAACTAGGTTCTCAATATGCACGAAATAAAAAACCAGTTTTATTTTATTTCACCACGATAATTACTAAGCAGCCTAAAGTAATAATTTGATTGGCCGATTCTCACCAACAACTTTATATTCAAGGTGATCTAACACACATTATTCTCACAAGGATTAACGTTACTAGCCATCTAATACGACCTTAATACTCATTCTTTGGGTCGAATTCGATGAGTCTTTGTTTCGTTTGGTTGGTAACCAACCACATTTCTAATGCCTGCTCCTTCGACCAACCGGTTTCTCGAATTTTAATCCGACCAAAAACTATGCTGGCAACTTTCGTCAACATGGCCTCCTTATTAGAGAGCAGCTAGGCGTAGAACTGACGAAGATCATTAGTTATTAGATAGATGGAATGATCTTTCAATCTGTTTCATACGAAAACCAGTCCTGTTGATTGAAATTGGTGAAATTTAACGATATTAAAAATGGTTATTCAGTAGCGTTTTTGATTGGATTTGTTGCTACTAGATGAAATATTAAATTAAATAAATTTTTGAAGACACTATTTCTTGTTTTAATTTTCTACAGAATTTTCTTATAGAATAATATTCTACTTATCAAAAAGTAATTTGAAAACATTTTAGCTTGATTACAGAATTTTATGAATTTGAAAAAACAAGAAATGTAAGGGTTCAGATTTAACAAAATTTAATAACTCTACATATAATTCCGAGTTATTATAATAATGCAAGAGTTAAGTCATGTGTGTATTTCTATTTTAACCAGCCGATATGAAGTTCTAATATCTACAGAGAAATAACGGTTTTTGAGGGTTTCTTGAAAGCCCATTCGAAATTAAGTATTCATGTGAGCTGTTTGCCTTAGAGGTGTGAATATTTGATAAGAAAAATTCCCGTGTGAACAGCAGAGCTTCGTTACTAAATTCGTATTTTCACCTTATTTTTGTTATTGATTACTTACAAATTCATAACCCCTTACATAGTTTGATGGGGCTGAAGAGATGTACAAAGCTTGAGTACGAGCAAAAACGCATAAAATTGTTACATAAAAAAAGCGGTGATGGCTAGAATAAGTTTTTGAAACTCCCAAATAGCACCTTCCTAATAACAGCAACTCAGTCTACATGAGAAATTTCAACCATCTAACCCAACCTGGGTGCGTAAATTCTCAAACAACACGATTGAGGCCCGGTTTTTCTATGCTCGGTTAAAACTCACAGTTAGCTGACTATAGGTTAAGCTCAACCATCAGCTAAAGTTCCAACTAAGAACTATTGCGTTTCTCCTTCGAATGTTTGACTTTAGGCTAGCAAACCGTCAGCTAGCGATATATTTGTTAACGTTGGTAGTATACTGATGTTTCAGGGAGCACTTCTGATTGGTCGTTCCGCTTTTGCTGTCGATTTCAGAAATATATGTTTTGTTATGTTATTGTTGATTATTTTATAATAAAATGGGTGAAACAAAAGCATTGAAGAAGAAAATAGTGGCAAACTTTAGTCCTTCTGATAGATCGTTGCTGTTAAAAATTGCAAATGGTTTCAAAGCAATAATTGAATAAAAAAAAACAGATTCTACTACTTGGAGGGAAAAAATAGAAACTTGGAAAAAGTTTTATGGAGTTTGAAATAATTTACCTATCTGTTATGGTCTCTATCTGTTGTTCAATTTGTTCTAATATATTCGAAACAGTTTCTTTTCTTAACCTAAATCTTGTGAAAAAAATCCAATTCACCAAAATAGTCAAATGGATTACTTCTTTCTCTGACCACGTATGGCCTTCTTTGGTAATCAATGAAGTCTATTAATTTATTCTTCATCGTCATCACTTAAAAAATCAAATGCTTCCATGTTTCGTAGAAAAAACAAAGTAGAAAATGAGGTTACTGGTTACAAAGCAGTTGAACAAACTCGACTGTTCGGGCCGTTCGGGGTAGTTAACCTACGGAGCGCATGCGTTTGCAAGATAGCTTACAGTTAGCCATTTGACACAGACTTTCAGGTGATAGTTACTGTACCCGATAGAATAGCAGTAGGTTAGCGCAAGATGAGAGGTGGAAAAACAAACCTAAAGGTTATCGATTAGCCGAAAGCTAAATCACATTAACCGAGCATTGAAAAACCGGGCCTAAACAAGAAATCTTTACATAAATATTGCCGTATTGGGTGTGATAAGTTTATATCAACAAACGGAAATTTCTTAGTATCAACTGAATCAAAGTACGTATTTATAACTGTCTAACTCAATTTGGAGGGGGTTTGTGGGTGCAAAAATCCTATTTCAGTTCCAGGCATCATCCGAAGAAGCCAAGTTGGTATTGATATTAAACTCATATCTTCATACTTATATAGACTATAAAGTATCGTAATAACATTTACAAACACTGGTTTTCACTTGACTTCATCATCGATATCCCCAACTCCTACTAAATCACATTCACAATGCATTATTTGTTAATATTAGAATTACAATGCGCATACACGAATAAAAATAACGTACATGCCTAGCAACACTGTCGTATCAGTCATCTCAGACACAGATTTAGGCCTATCTTTCATTCGACGAGTATGTGGAGTGTAACGTGATCAGAAATTCATATATTGAGAAGTTTATTTCATAGATTTTAGGGAAGTTAATAACATTTTTACTATTACCATTATATTCAATATAATCGTAATACGTCATATACTTGACATGGATTAATTTTTTATTCTCAAAATGTTAATGTAGTGAACATTTCTTCGTTCAAATATTTTTTGAGTTGATACAACGAGTTTATTGTGAAAGATTGTTATCAATCACATTCAAGATATTCAATTTTTTGAACATATAAAAGTAGTAATATAAAAATTGATTTATTAATAACTTGCGAAACATTTTTGAATAACCAAACTAATACTATCCTGTAATAAACTGACAATTGCAAACATATACTAAAATTTCAGAATAAAAAAATCTGTTGTTATAAGCAAAAAAATGTTTTTATTATAAACTGGAAAGTTTTCCAGAATTTTGTCTTGAATAAATGTAAATGAAATTATTTTCTCTATATCATTCTTCAAAATTTTGGCTAAAAATTATTCTAGTACCTACCCATCATGTCTTCAAAAACATTATGCCATGGCCCAAACTTATTACATCACCTCTTATTTCAAATGTCAACAACCTACGCCCTATAGAATTTGGATATTTTATTGAACATTTCGAAAATTTTGGTACAGGATATTTACATCTCACTATTGACTTTCAATACAGTGCAATGGTCCATTTATTTTCGGGAAACATATGACCACAAATTGGTAGTACCTAACTACTGCCTTTGAAGATTGCCTAAGAAATTTCATTACAAAAGTTCTATTAGTGATATGGCTCCGATAAAAACAAAACTTGCATGGCGTGTTTTGATGTTGAAAAGAATATTTCTGATACTCATTCTCACTTATTCGCTTTAGTCGATTAATCGTTTCTGCATAATTTCCATATCATCTATAAATGTTAACTAAGCAAATAGATAATAAAAAATCAACAACTTTCAGATTTGTCAAAATATTTTAAGAACCTCTGATAATTCTTCAGTTTGCAAATTGATATATTAAATAGGTCTGAGAGTCCGAGTTTAACGCAAGTTTTTCCTAATTAAATCAGCGTTTACTGTCTAACTGTTTGAGGGAATAATATTGATATATATATATATATATATATATATATATATATATATATATATATATATATATATATATATATATATATACACTATTGGACAAAAGTAGAGCAACAAAGTGCTTTTATGTCTTTGAATTAAAAAATTTATTTATTAATATTGTAATCCTGAGCTTACTTTTATGAATTATTATCCTCATAATATAAGTAACATACCACAATATTTTGGACAAATTCAAACAAAATGGAGGGAGAGAAATATTTATAATTATTTAAATCGATGAATTGAAGTGCGACAAAAGTAAAGCAACAAATTGTGTGGACAGTATTTTATTTCATATATTACGATAAAAAAACATTAAACATATTTAATAACTGAAAAAGCCATAGGTATTAAGTTAATAGTTAATAGAATATCCATTATTATTTATTACTTGCCGACAACGTCGCGGCATTGACACAATCCATTTTTGAACAGTGTCTTCAGGAAAGTTTGTCCAAACTTCATTGATTTTAATCATTAAGGATTGCTTATTTGTGAAAAATTGTATAAGAATTCCACACTCAACTTCTTTCCATAGATTCTCAATGGGGTTGAGGTCTAGGGATTGTGCCGGCCACTGCGATACCAGAACGCTATTTTCTTGAAACCATTCTTGAAAAATTCGTGAACAGTGCTTTGTATATCGTTATCTTTTTGGAAAATAAAATGCAAAGGCATTTCCCACTCTGCATAAGGCATCATTACATTTTGCATTATATCTCTATATACAAATCGATTCATAGTGTCATTAATGAAGTTGGATGGATCCACCCCATTCCATGAGAAACAACCCCATAGAAAAACACTGCCTTTACCATGTTTAACTGTGGGTGTAACGTATTTGGGATTAAACCTTGTAATTGGCCGTCCTATACGCTTAATTCCATCAAAATTAAAAATTTCATAACGCGTTTCATCGCTGAATAAAACTTGTTTCCAATCGTCTACCGTCCAAATTGAATGTCGACGTGCAAATTCAAGCCAAAATAAGCGGCTTTTTAGCTGGTTGTCTGCTAAATTACTTTGCTTCTACCAACCTTCTTTGAAATGTCCGTGAACTAACCATTATTTCCGGAATTTCAGCAATAATTGTAGGTGCAGACTTACAGGGATGCCTTTGAGAAATTCTTTTAATGCGTCTATCTGTCCGAATCGTTGTTTTTCTTGGCTTTCCAGATTCTCTAAATGTCTCCTTTCATAATAGCTTGAAATTATGTTGGATACACTGTATCTGGGTAAAACAAATCGTCTGGAAATTTTGACTTGTGATGTGCCTGCCAAGTGTGCAGTCTCTACTCTCTGCTTTAATTCTTTCGAAATAGGAATACCTCTTGGTATGATTAATCCAACACAGAAATATTAATTAAACATAAAATAAATATTTTTGCCTTCACTTTCACTGAAGTTTTATTTTTTAGGAAAATATTGAAATGTTGCTTTACTTTTGACGCATTACAATACTGTACTTCAAAGTTTATGTCAATTAAAATTCATTTGTTTCGATTGTTGGAAAAAGCTGTTGACTCCGATAATAGCAGCCTACTTTGATATTTAAGACACAATATATTTGAATACGATATCTTCCATTTGATATTATAAAATCGAGATTTCTTTCATTTTTCGAAAATGTTGCTTTACTTTTGTCCGATAGTGTATATATATATATATGTATACTTATATGGGGCAGATTATTAAAAAAAAACAAATATAGCGGAATAAATCAAATTAATCTGGTCGTCCAGCATCAAGCATTATCGTTTTTACTATGATTGAGATTGGAAATTTCCAATGATCTGAACGATTCAATTTGGCTCCTTCCTTATAGAGCACGCGTTGAATTCAAACCGATTCAAGGACAGTTCGTTTCAAATACACCTGCCCATGTTTCATAAGAATTTTTTCTTTTAAGTATGAGGAGTAATCTAATATGATACAATCAAAATAGAATTGTTAGATACATTTAATGCTAACTTACAATATGGCATCAAAATATTTTCTGATGAAAGCAATTACAACCAAAATGTTGAAACGCGATAAAAATTGGGAAAGTTGAAAATAAGTTGATATGTTAAAAGAACCTTTCAACCCCAAGAACAAACACTCCTAAAAATATAATTTAAAAGTTCAAGAAAAGCTTGCACAAAAATGAATTATATATATATATATATATATATATATATATATATATATATATATATATATATATATATATATATATATATATAAATATATATATATATATATATATATATATTTATATATATATATATATATATATATATATATATATATATATATATATATATATATATATATATATATATATATATATATATATATATATATATATATATATATATATATATATATATATATATATATATATATATATATATATATATATATATATATATATATATTTATATATATATATATATATATATATATATATATATATATATATATATATATATGTGTGTGTTTATCAATATTTGCAACAAAATTTTATCTCTTTTGTTATGATAAGTATTCAAAGATATCATTAAATTCAAACAGGTTTAGTTATTTGTGTATTTCGTAGTTACACTGAAAGAATTTCTATCTAGTGATATGTATAGTTTCATTGTCAAAAGATTTATTCACAATATCTACTAATAAGCTGTTTTTGCTTTTTCCTTGCTGATGATTATTACACTGAATAATGATAACATTCACCATAATAATATCTCAAGAATATTGTTTCTTCGAAATACCCGGCCATTCTGTAGAGCTGGTGGTCAACCATTTAACCATCAAGAATCTAATATCCGAACCCACCCACAAATTCTATACGACCGCTCTAGACCAGGTATATTAGATAATGGTTGCTTGGCCCAGTCCCCACTAATAACGGACCACCTAAATTTCGGCAGGCCCCCATTCGAACCGATGAGCATTAGAATATTTTTAAAACGACCAATGGGAATAGAAGTAGCCATGGCATAGATTAGTTGCGCTAGAAATCCTAGCTATTTGTTATGTAGATTGCAGACATAGTCGGTCTGTTAAGTTTATATTTGGATACTTCTTCAAGGAATCTTCGGGTAACCAGTAACAGTTTCGGAAGTAATTAATCGTCAAGGTCGCAATGATTTCCAGGTTTCACATCTAGGAAATAATTTTAGTTCTTTCTAGACCATTTATGAACATACATAGAACTTTTTACCTTATTGATGAATACAATAATCTTAAATGAAAAATAATATTTGATTCATATAATAAGTTATTACCTACCTAATTAATAATTATTGATATGATTATCTTATCTTGTTAGTACCTACATATCTGAACTTCTATTGCCTATGAAACATATGGGTTGAATTTTTTCTGAAATATACGAAAATTTAAAATAAGTAATAATTACGTATCTGAAAGGATAAAATGAGATCAGTGAATAAATGGCAATGTAAATAATAAGAGCAGAAACCATAAATTTCAAGTTTAGTAGAAACTAATGAATATAAATTGCCCTTATATACAAAAAAAATTGACAATAGTAGGCATAAAAAAGTCTAAACATCAAAGATTGAAGATATGGCTGAAACAATAAATTCAAATTAGAAAATATATAAATTGAAATAGAATCATATGAAAAATAAATTGAACGGGAGTATTGAATAAATGACAAGTTGAAATGATAATTTTGAATATGTTGTTCTTTTATTTAGCGTTACATTTATTTCTGATGATTACGAGGGACTGAGGTTGGCTTTAAACAAATCTGGAGTGTTATTATTTATTATTCTCCAGTTCTTGAGAGTATCCAGTGGAAATTTTGTCAGAAAATTGATTACTTTCTGAAATAATTAGTACCTAATGTATATTCATAACATTGCATTTCTTGCACATCAGTAATACTTTAAAATGTAATAAAAACAATTTATTTAGGACCTGATGAATAGTCTGAAATCTTTGAATTCAAATGTGTGAAATGATTGCTATTTTCTTTGCTATGGCATGTAATATAAAAATTTTTTTGTAAGAAGATAATATTCTTTCCGCGAGTTATTTCGAGAACTATACCAAATAGAACTATTTCACAACATTTATTTTACTGTTAGAAGTTGCAATTAGATTCGGAGAAATATTGCAAAACTAATTAACCAATAATTGCTGAACTTTGTTCAAATATATTTTGAATAAACCCAATTTCAAAGAAGCGAATTTCGTTATCTGTTGATTACTAAATCAATATTTGTCAATAAATCAGATTTCAATCAACAAATCGATGCCGATCGAAAGCAACGCTAGCTTAAATTATGACTTTTACCTAATTTCCTAAACAAGTTTGTTTATTAAGAAACAAATTTTGAAATAGAAATCATAATACATCAGCACAGAATCGATGTAATTGAAGAAATATGAGTTAATATTTATGAATCTGTACGGCATAAATTGTCTTTGAGATTATGCTTTCATATCAGTTTGATGTACATCCGAACTTCTAACCACCATTGTATATATACAGGGTGATTCATTAAGGGTGGCGACCGGCCGTATCTCGGAAACCGTATGTCCTAGAATTTGGGGGAAAAAATTCTTGTGTAAAAATCTACCCTAAAGAAATGATTAAAAATATTTTTGAGTCCATAGTTTACCGCTAGGTGGCGCAATCTACCACTTATAAAATATAATTGGATTTTTTACGAAATATTCCTCAATTTAGGCTGGTAAACGATAACAACTTTAGAAACTACCGTCCTAATTCTACAACTTTTGTTCGAGTCATTTTTCTGTATTACCTATTCTGAAATGGTGAGGAAAGTTCTCTTTCTTTGACATAAAAAAGACTGTAACTCCATAATGCATGAACCGATTTTCGAAAACATAGACTCTATGCAAAGAGTATTGAATGTAGATTATAGTAAGAAATAACAAAAACACTTTTAATTTTCCAATCGGCAACTAGAGGGCGTTATGTAACACCTAGCTCTATTTATTGATTTTTTTTGAGAAATTTCAAATGCAATGCTATAAATCTAACTAGCTAACAAAAAGCCAAATTTGATGACTTATTGACCTGTCAAAACCGCGAACTGATATCTCTTTTCATTCCAAAGATATTGGCATTTTTTTATGAGTGTTGATGATTGTTGGCTCGCCCAGTAAGGTGGAAGAGAAATTATGTTGCTAAAATTGTTTTGAAAATAAAGTAACAAGTAGAAACGCATCACAAAAATATTTATTAGCATTACATAATGAAACAGAACTAAGGGAGCTACTTATAACAGAAATTTACAAAACGCTCCCACTATCTCATTATTTTAAATACTCAAAATGCTTGCCAGTATTTTCTTTGAATTATTTCGGATAAAAATTTTTGGCTGAAAATTCAATCCCGTATCTCTCAAACGGTCTCTTATAGTTTTATGTTCATGGACGAGCTGCAATATTACGAATGATGTTAAACTGTTGAGAGATAGATGTTTCAAAAGTCAGCAAGTTACCTATGGAAATGACACTAATTTTTTATGATTGTTTACTTTTAAGTTTTTATTGCTGTCAAATTTATTCTGACTGTTTGTTAACTAACTCTTTTATAATGCCTTCTTATTCAAATGAAGAGGCATATGATATGGTCAGTGTATATTATGAAAGTCTACAAAATGAAGTAATTGCTGAAAGGGAGTATGCGATACGATATCCTGAAAGACGGTGTCATTCTCGGAAATTATTCAAAAGATTGGCACAAAGATTACGAGAAACCGGCAATGTACCTGTCGCATTAAGAAATAGGATACGTAGAAGTCGCAATGAAGAAAATGTTATTAACGTATTGGCGTTAGTTAAGTCTGAACCCCATTTGAGTATTCGAAAAATTGCAAGAGATCTAGGATTGAATTATTCTTTGGTGCAAAGAATATTAACGAGGCCTCGGTAGACCAGCGGTAAGGTGAACGGCCTTATACCGTTTGTAAACCGAGGATTGTGGGTTCGAGTCCCACCGCGCTCTTGGGTGTTGTGTATGTCCGAAATTTAGTGGTTATATATGATTAAAAATTGTTGGGTAATGTACATAGTTTACAAGCCCATTGGCCGTTCGGAACCGGCGTTAAACTGTAGGTCCCTCGAGTTAAAAAAAAAAAAAAGAATATTGAGGGATTATAAAATGCATCCTTATCATATTATTTCACAACAGCATGAAATTAGCCCAGACAAAAATTGTAGATCAGATTATTATCTATAAAAAATTTCAAAATATTGTTTCTTCTAAGATTCGCCGTTTTTTAGATATACCTAACGATTCAAAAAGTTGAAAGAGTTGTAATCATCATAATATGCACGTTTCAACGCCACCTTTGAGCTAGTGTTTTTTGCATTTCTTTCAACTTTCTGAATCGTTGATCTCAAAGACAGTTGCTCTGAAGAAAAAATTTATTCAAACGTTTTTTATAGATAATTAGGTGATCTACAATTTTTGTCTAGACTAATTCCATGATAAAACTTACTGCTTTGCTGAAACCGTTTTTGTGACATTCGACCCCGAGTAAATTTTTTAATACGTATCAGATCGATGAGAACTTTTTAGATTTCATTTATAATGATGTTTTGAAAAATCCTACCAATTTTCAGCTGGGTGCGAATTTTTTAACTTCACTCCTATTTTCTGGTCTAATTTGACCGGACTAGTTTTGTTTCATTATGTAATGTTAGTAAATATTTTCATGATGCGTTTCTACTTGTAATTTTTTTATAATTTTAGCAACATTATTTCTCTTTCACCTTACAGGGCGAGCCAACAATCACCAACACTCATAAAAAAATGCCAATATCTTTGGAATGAAAAGAGATATCAGTTCGCGGTTTAGACAGGTCAATAAGTCATCAAATTTGGCCCTTTGTTAGCTAGTTAGATTTATAGCATATATATATATATATATATATATATATATATATATATATATATATATATATATATATTTATATATATATATATATATATATATATATATAGAGCTAGGTGTTACATAACGCCCTCTAGTTGCCGATTGGAAAATTAAAAGTGTTTTTGTTATTTATAAATGAAATCTATATTCAATACTCTTTGCATAGAGTCTATGTTTCTGAAAATCGGTTCATGCATTATGGAGTTACAGTCTTTTTTATGTCTAAGAAAGAGAACTTCCTCTACCATTTCAGAATAGGTAATACAGCAAAATGACTTCAACAAAAGTTATAGAATTAGGACAGTAGTTTCTAAAGTTGTTATCTTTTACCAGCCTAAATTGGGGAATATTTCGTAAAAAATCCAATTATATTTTATGAGTGGTAGATTGTGCCACCTAGCGGAAAACTATGGACTCAAAAACATTTTTAATCATTTTTTTAGGGCAGATTTTCATATAAGAATTTTTTTCCCCAAATTCTAGGACATACGGTTTCCGAGATACGGCCGGTCGCCACCCTTAATGAATTCACCCAGTATATATATATATATATATATATATATATATATTATATATATATTATATATATATATATATATATATATATATATATATATATATATATATATATATATATATATATATATTGAATTGAATTGGCATTTACTCGGTGAAAGTTCACATTCATAACTTTATAAAGAATTAAAAAAAAACTATTTTTTCACAGGTTGGAATAAAAATCTATTGAGGAAACGCGTTTACTCAACATAACATTGACTTCAATTGAAGTCAATGACGAAACGCGTTTGCTCTATAGATTTTTATTCCAACCTGTGAAAAGTTAGTTTCTTTTAAATTTCTTTATAAATATATTTATATGTGTATATTCGAACGTCAAAGCACGTAATATGTATGTCACACGTTGGTTATAGATCAGACGAAGGTATTTTCCAAATATAGAAAAGAATATTAGAGTACATGAAATATAAATATAAGAAATAGTACTCAAATATGTTGAAATATTCACAAAACTCATTATAAATTAGCTTCCTATAATATTGAAGTCAAAATAATTCAACATTCATATTGAAAATTCCATAGATTGCGAAAAATTCTAAGAAAATTATTATTTGTTCAGACTTTGAAGAAAATATACTAAACGATCATGCAATGAAAAAGAATTTTCCATGAAAAATGCATGAATATTGAACCAACAAGGTATTGTATCAAAATTTATCATCCTCAATATATATTTATATGTTGGGTTGTTTTGGTACACTGTACCATCTCAGATTATTTAGAAACAGTAATTTCTTTCTGATGACGTATGTGTAGGTGCATACGAAAATGTGTTATACATGGAGAGTTAAATTCATGAAAATTTAATATCTTTTTTATTTTTGACAGTTACAATTATTTACCTACTTTCAGCTAAAAGTAGTCTGCTTAGTTTAGTAATAGTTATTTTATTTTTCTTCTTCATGGAAGTTCACTGGGTTACTATACTTGATTGAATTTATAAATGCATGAAATTGCGCATTCATCAGAAATTCACTCCCATGAAATCATTATATAAATTTAGTTGAATTTCAGAACATCCAAATAGAATTATAGACTTCTAATTACAGAAATTCATACGGAATTTTCAGTAAAGTAACTGATCATATGAAAATCGTTTTTGTTGATAATTCTCAACGCAAATTTTCAATTCGATATCGCACACGCTTTTAAGTAAATGGCGTTGAGATGATTCACAGATAATCATTTCTTCACATCGAATTCAGTCGAAGCAATTTCAAGATTATTAAATCTTTCATAATATGGTGATTTTGCTTCCCACAATCTCTCTTTAAGATTTAAGTCAGATGGCATATATTTGACTAATATTCTCTCTGGCTTTTTTCTAGAAGTAAATAACGAACTCATTAACCCTTTTGTTGTTGCGCCACTGCTGCAATCTCATTTTTGTAAAACAGTTTGTAAAAAGTGCAAAAAAATGTATGCTATTTTAATAAGCTGTAGATGCTTTCGTTCAATCTAGTGGGGCCATGAGGTTCAAGGTCATCGACCTGCAAATCTGAGCAACCTCGATGCCAAAAGAGAAACTAGATACTTACAAAATTTCAGTACCTTCGCCTACTTAATCTATGCTGAGCTAACGAATTCATTTCGGGCAGTCATAAGTCACTACTGCTGTCAATTAAAGAACATAAATAATAACTGAGTCCCAGAAACAAGTGTTATCACAAAAGTGAATGCATTAATGAAAATCTTATGAAAGATGCCAGTGAAATCCGGAACTATATTCATTAAATCGGTAGAAACTTCTGAATAAAAGCATTATAAACTTTATTTTGGACAACCAAAAACACAGAAATCTACATTCTGTTTACATAACTACATACTACTCGTGGTTGTCCCATTTTATCTTTATATTGATTTTATCAGGACTAATATATATCTATATATATATAAATATATATATATATATATATATATATATATATATATATATATATATATATATATATATGTATATATATATATATATATATATATATAAGTAGAATTTTTTTTTTATCGACCCTTTTATTGAATTTATAAAAGAAAAGTTTATCGGGAGAGGGGTCAGATACCAAGATTTATATCCTTAGTCTTTATTCCTCGATATTTCGTCCGTTTTTTGTGGACTTTTTCAAGAGATCTATAAAAGAAAATCAAAAAATTACAAAACTGGAACGGTGAACAGTTACAAAATACTTACAGACATGGAATGTGGTCAAGATTTAAAATTGAGTAACATTATAAACAATAACAACACGAACTACAAAGAGAAACATTCAGCTAGCATCCCCTCTGAGTCCAATTTTGGCAATGATTGTGATGGATTATCTATTGGATAACGTTATTCCTCTTCTACCTTTCCGTCTGCCTTTTATTTACAAGTATGTAGACGATCTGATTTGTGCTGTACCCAAATCGCAAACCAACACTATATTGGAAACATTCAACTCGTTCAATAACCATTTGCGTTTCACGGTTGAGGTAGAGATCAATAGAAAAATACCCTTTCTTGATACATTAGTAATAAGATCAGATAATGACACGATCACTTTAAACTGGTATCAGAAACCGACATCTTCAGGAAGATTTCTTAATTTTCATTCCAACCACCCTACTAGCCAAAAGTTCAACATGGTTACGGCGATGAAAAATAGAATTTTGAAAATTTGTGATGAAACGTTCCATCGAGAAAGTATGAATAAGCTGCTTCTCATTTTTCGTAACAATGGATACCCAAGACATGTTCTTCATAAACTTATTTACAACCCTCAATTTTATGATGGTCCCACTGAGGATACTACTGTTGAATTTAATTACAAGAAAATTCCATATATACAAGGACTAACTAACTCAGTAGTTTCCATTTTTGGAAAATATTGCAATATTAAATTGGCTAAGTACAACCCTGTGAAGATTTCCGATGTATTCTCCAGAATAAAAGATGCAACACCAGTTCAACTCAACAGCAGTGTATAGATTGCTCTGGGGTATACATTGGTCAGACCAAACAATGGTTGAAAAATCGAATAACTCAACATCGTAGTGATGTACGCTTTAAAAAGTTATCATGCGCAGCAACCAAGCATTGCGTAGACACTGGGCACAGTTTTGAGTAGAACAGGGTGAAGATCTTAGAACGTGAAGAAAACTATAGATGTCGTTTGTTCTTAGAAATGTATCACATTCGCAAAAATGCCATCAATTTCAGGACCGACACAGATAATATAAGTAGTATTTACTGTAATATATTGTACCGTCTCAATGGTTAATATGTAGACCACATGTTTGTTTGTTTTCTGTTCACTTCACACTGTCTCTTATATTATGCTAGCTGAATGTTTCTCTTTGTAGTTCGTGTTGTTATTGTTTATAATGTTACTTAATTTTAAATCTTGACCACATTCCATGTCTGTAAGTATTTTGTAACTGTTCACCGTTCCAGTTTTGTAATTTTTTGATTTTCTTTTATAGATCTCTTGAAAAAGTCCACAAAAAACGGACGAAATATCGAGGAATAAAGACTAAGGATATAAATCTTGGTATCTGACCCCTCTCCCGATAAACTTTTCTTTTATATATATATATATATATATATATATATATATATATATATATATATATATATATATATATATATATATATATATATATATATATATATATATATATATATATATATATATATGTATATATATATATATATATATATGTATGTATATATATATATATATATATATATACAGGGTGATTCCGGAGGAGACCATCAGATTTTAGGTGAAGTTTACACCAGTCAAGGCAGTTTCGAAACAATGTTTGGTTTATGGTTGACGCCTTTATTGTATATGTATATATATATATATACATATATGTATATATATATATATATATATATATATATGTATATATATATATATATGTATATATATATATATTATATACAAAATTAATTTTTCAGATCTCATTGTTTTACCACTTGTCATTCATTCACAGATTACATTCATTTTCTGTATTTGATAGAAAACTTATGATCAGAAATCTACACATGGTAATACTATGTCCAACACCTCTAAATATGTTTAAGATATCAATTTTAAAAATTAGAAGTTTTGAGGAATATCACAATAGACACTTTTAACCAATGTTTGGATAGTTAAAGAATAATATTAGGTATTTCATTATATTTTCTCATTTGCATGAATTAATATCAATTTACTAATGGTATTTATTCGCAGAAAAATTGAATTTTTATTCAACAAAAATAAATGTACTTTTATAACTTCATGGTTTGAAATTTTGCCCGATTGGAGCTCACTTACAAATGTTGTTTTATGAGTACCTAAACCTGTTATCGCCAACGCTTTGCCGTAGGTGTGTTTTCAATTTCAATAATTTATCTCAACATGGGATCAAATGAATAACGATCCTATGTAGAGTCAAAAATAAATTCCTATGAATTCCCACCTGGATGGGATTTGAAAGGATGTATGAATAGCAACTGAATGAGATTCTTTCTATTGTTTTTATTGTTTCAATATTTCGTTTATAATTGGGAAAAGTTCAGTTTTGTTTCTATTCAAGAAAGATTGTCAGCATTGTGTCTTCAATTTTATATCCGATAGGTACACTTTACATACGTTCATTTTCATCCTTTATGAATGAAATTTAAATAATGCTTCACTTCTTCAAACATGGTCAAATTGAGATATATTTATATGAGGCTGAATAGCCCGTAATTAGCAACTAATTATGACCACAGCCATAGAAAAAGATAAACCAAACCTAGTTGTCTATTGACTGAATTTTTTTTTTAAATTCTTAAATATTCCGAAATCTCAACTTATTGATAATATGTGATGATTATTTCTATCCCACAGATTTTGAGACCTACTATACCCTCATATGTTTAGATATATTTTCTGTATTGTATTCATAATTCATTGAATATTTATCGATACTAATATCATAGAAGACGAATTCAGACATAGGTCTGAAGTTGACAAAAGACATCCACAAATCATCTAGTTGTGAATCAATAATATTTATTAACTCTTAAGAAACACTTCAACAACTATAATAGTGAAAGCTAATACTGAATAATTTCGAATAGCTGACAAAGGTAGCAGTAAATATTTGAAGAATACGGCGTTCATTCAAGGTTGCTTCAAAAATGTTTATTCCCGTTTGATTGGTTTCATAAACCGGCAATAAAAGAGGTCGAAGTTTATTGTTCGTATAGGATCACGTTTTGTGGCATGCCTTCAGTCTTTCAGGCAGGCTTTGTACTACTTGAAAAAATACTGAAAATGATTATGTAGCGAATTTAAAAGAACCACTTATCGATTTATTCTGGACAATAATATTTTATTCGTTTATAAGGCATCAATTTAATATCTGTAGAATTGCGAAGAGACTTTTTATTGTTTATTTTATTGTTTTTTCATCTTGTGACTTAATTACTTTAATCTCATTTTATTTATTTTTCAGATGTATGCGGCTTTCATTTCAATTTTATTTACTCCTATTATACTTCCAATCCTCTAGTAAAAACGTCATTATTCATAATTCATTCACCTATATATATTTTATTTGTTCGTGTCAGAAGCATCACAATTTAATCAAGAAAGAAAAAGAAAATAATATACTAAATGTCTATCGTCACTTCGAACGTGAGCTAAACATATTTTGCCTAGAAGCGGGCGACGTCAATTGCGTTCGGCTTCGCTGCCATAAGGTCCTCCAAGATACATCTAGCAGGGCACAGCGGGCAAGTGTACATATATTGCATGGTTTGCAGTTCTTCACAATCGTAGAGATTGGAGTCCACAGGGTAGCCCCATTTATTTATCTCCCGATCTCGCCGTGTCAACAACGTCTTAATTATCTCAAGACGTTGTTGGCCGTGTCCGTCAACATGTCTGTTTAGCGCCTTCCAGATTTCACAGTTTGCACCACCTCCTGGTGCTAGTTCCTCATTTGGCTTCATCTGGTGTTGGTTTGAGG
>JARQZK010002975.1:287500-361176 GCA_030704885.1 Cynegetis impunctata
AATCAACATTTTCAATAAAATTTTGACTTGCAGTGAAATATCAACTAATATATATATATATATATATATATATATATATATATATATATATATATATATATATATATATACATATGTATAGTAAAAACTATTTTAAACAATATCGTAAATGAAAAGTTCACTGTGCTTTGAGAAAATTGAATAACAAAAAAACTCTATCGCAGCGAGCTGCATTGGAAAAGCAGGTTTTCAAAACGAATCTAGTTTAAAAAAACTATTCATTCAATTATGATTTTTGTTCCAAACCCAAAAAACAATAACTACACCCTCTATCTAGTGAACAATATGTATTTCCTCCTCCGGGGGGTCAACCCTCCCAACCAATTTATATCGAAATGAATTCCATCCAAGATATCATACGAAACTACCTACATACAAAGTTTCAACCCTATGGTCCCAAATTTGTACTTTCTATCATGTAAACAAGATTCATTTCCTCTCCTAGGGGGTCAACCCCCCAAGCAATTCCTACCAAAATCAATCTTATCCAATGTATCATACGAAACTACCTAGCCTCAAACTTTCAATCCTATGGCTGCAAAATTACGCCCTTAAACATGTAAACATTATTTATTTCTTAGGGGGTCAACCCCCCAACCAATTTGAACCAAAAGCAATCCCATCCAAGATATTTTTCAAAAATACCTTCCTACAAACTCTCATCCCTAATGTTCCAAAATTGCGAGCTTTATCGCGTAAACAAGATTTATTTCCTTCCCCAGGGGGTCAACCGCCCATTCAATTCAAAACAAAACCAATCTCATCCAAGATATCAGACGGAAATACCTATTTACAAACTCTCAACACTATTGCTACAAAATTGCGCCATTTATCCTGTAAACAAGATTCATTTTATCCATCCATATCATTCATCCTGTAAACAAGATTCATTTCACACCCCTATTTACGAACTACCTATTAAGGAACTACCTATTTACGAACTTTCAACCCTATTGCTTCAAAATTGCGCCCTTTCTCGTGTTAACAACGCTAAAATACATACATACATATGAACATATATATATATATATATATATATATATATATATATATATATATATATATATATATATATATATATATATATATATATATATATATATATATATATATATATATATATATATATATAAATATATATAAATGAAATTGAATCCTCGCTTAGCTCTTGATGAAACATGATTAAATATTATTAATTCAAATCAAACACTGGGCTTAATGTTTCACGAATATATATATATTTGTGAAATTGAGTTTTTGGCGCCAAGCATCATAAAAAGTCATGAAAGAAAAACTATCATGGTTCTAGGTCCAACTTTGCTAATCGCACCCATTTTAAAAAGGGGGGTTTCAAAGTGAAAACCTGCTAAAAATGTCCTGTGCCGCTGCCCGCGAGTGCCGTGTACTTGACACGGCTCTGGTTATCAGAATATAAATTATTATCACAATACTACTCTCTTCACGATAATATAACTAGTTTTTAAAATTCCGAGTCCTTGTCGGGATTTCTTGAAACGGAATAAATAGAGAGGACAAATTCAAGAATAAAATCTAAGTCGCACACAGGTTCGACAAACAATCTAAATTTTATAATCCGTAAATTGCGAAAGTGAAACGAAAAATAATTAAATATTATTCAAGAGGAGAATCAAGGACATCAGTTAATCAAATATCTCTAATTGTCTAGTAGATTTCGTAATTTGCATGCCAAATTGAGTTCTATAATTGTTAATTTATACAAATTTAATATTTTCAATAATATTTCAGGTTCGTTTAATTACTATTATTTTATTTCATTCTTCCGTTGATTAGAAATATGTAAAAAAGTTCGGGTAATAGAGGTAATGAATTTCATAATGGGCTATAATTTATAATGTTACTACATTTAATGAGGAAATTTCATCAAATTCAATTTCTTCAGGGTTTAATGAGACTATTTGAGAAAAATCACATATCAGGTATATGTGTCATCGTTAAATATTTACACAAAAAATTGTGCTGTTGAAGATTCTCAATAAAAACTGATATATTTTATAATATTTTTGTTTCTGTTTTCAAAATAATAAAATTATAAAAATGATGCAGATAAAAATTTAACTATTTTATTGTATACTTTAAATTCTGAGATAATGATCATTAGGTAGGTATTTTCAAAATTTCATAATCCCAAAAAAAATTTTACAAGGTCATCTTGTACAAACCTGCGTTTCTATATCTGCATAATTATGTAGAATTTTCAAATATTTCCCAAATTGATTTAGATTGAAACAAAAATCGTAAATGATGTTAGCGTAGTTATATTATAGATATTTCATTCCTCTTCATTAAAAATTTTGTTTGTATATGCTTATATAGCGTCAGACAAGTAATTCATGATTATATAGATAGTCTTATTTAAAATTATTTGGAAAACACAATATTTCTAACTTGATAATTATTGCATTAAATGGACCTGATTATTCTCAGCTTATATAGCTGATTCTTCTGGCAACTAAAATGAGTCGGTGTCCTCTGAAGATTCAAAAAATATCCACTACAAGGCAGCACTAGTGGGGGTACATATATTCTGATTTTTACATTCATAGCAACGTTACGAATACGGCTTATTATTATTGAAAAAAATAAATATAGTGATTGATAAATTTAATATCTAAATTGATGATGCCCACTAAACATTGTGCATCTGAGAATTGTATGTCTGTCGGTCGATGGAAGCAGGTTGGTGGCTTTTATTAAAAGAAGCGTACATTGTAATCTTGGAGATTATAAAGTAGAGCAACAGTATTATGAGAGCAGTTCTTTGACTGGACATTGACACTGAGCGTTTAGAAATTTGCTATTATTATTGTCTAAAGCTATATTTATGTTATACGTCACAGTCGCATTAAAAGAGGATTTTAAGTATTTTCTTAAGATATAGAATAAATTATTCGTATTATCTTCCATATTCAACACAAAATCAATAAAACAATATTGACTACCTCTCTGCAGTGCTTTTGAGTTTCCGCAGTTATGAAGCTGTTCATCATCTTCGGATAAGGGATTATTATTGTCGAAAGTACTATCAGCAGGACCAGTAGTAATATAATTGTACATGATAGCATAACAAAAAGTACGCGGTTTACTCGGGATGGAAAAATTGCCCAGTCAGAAGAAGAAAAGGTGTAGGATGTCCTGGTTAGTAGAAGTTCATTGAGTAATTTTATGCGTTGCTGTTTATTCTCTAAGCATTTACTACCATCGATCCCGATAAACATTTTTTTATTTTTACCATTCGCAATATATTCCTCCGTTCTTAAATATAACAAAAAATAAAATTAATAACAAAAATCATAACAAAATATTTGACAGCATATCAGACGAATTATTAACAACTAGTAACCTTTCTACAAGTATATTTTGATTACCTTTAATACGTAAACAGCGACATGCAAGACATCGCTCTACATCCCGAACAAAAGATGATCTTTAACTAGTCAAAATTTCAATATCGCTCCAGGTAGTACATCTATTGTTGATTCGATTTTCATTAGATACATTCAATGTTGTTCTCAATTATAACACTCCAAATATATACACTGGATAAGTTACGATGTAATATAACTTAGCTCAATTAATATCTATTAAAATAACTATACAGAAAAATATATACACAGATAAAAAAGAAAATAAATGTGATTTACAAACCAATATAAAATTAAAAGCAGTAGAGCATAAGAAACGTACCAGCAATCTGCTAATTGTTCCTAAGATCAGTAAAATTTGTTACAAACATGGAAAACATGAAGTAAAAAATTTTGTATTCATAATAATCTTAAAATTTGCAAGTGTTTGTTATTGGTTGAGAGTTAATGTAATCCCCGAATTTTGTTTGTACCTAATTTTCCACTGTGTGTTGTTATGCAAATTACGTACATTTTCTTCATTGTTTTACGTTTGTTAGATATATATATATATATATATATATACAGGGTGGACCATCCATAATTTTCCACCCCGAATTTTAAGCTTTGGGATGGAATAAGGAAAAAACGCTCGGACAGGTCAAATTTTGTTGAAAGGGTTCAAATGAGTTTGATATCACTACCCCTCTAGCCGCAACCCCTAACAGCTCTCATATTTGAATAGGGAAAAGGGGTCGAGCAGCACCTTGTTGGAAAGGCAATTCAATTTCCTGCATGAGTTATGTTTTTGTTCATCGCTTATTAATTATTATACAGAGTGACTCAGTATTGCATCAATAACTTTCACACGCCGAATTTGGATCTTTGAGATGGAAAAAATTCTCGGACGGGTCAAATTTTGTTGAAAGGGGGACAAATAAGGGTGTTCAAATGAGTTTGATATCACTACCCCTCTAGCCGCAACCCCTAACAGCTCTCATTTTTTTTTTTTTTAAAAGTCTGAAATAAGTAAATGAATTCTCATTTTCAAACAGCTTCTCCATCTTAATATCAACGAAATCTGTTATCGCCGCCTTTTTTTTTTGCAATTTATCGATCACTACGCGTATGCCAAACACATGTTGAAAATGCTGAAAACGAGACAATAACTGAAAACGTGAAAACAATAATATTTACAAAAGAGGCCTCGGTAGACCAGCGGTAAGGTGAACGGCCTTATACCGTTTGTAAACCGAGGATTGTGGGTTCGAGTCCCACTGCGCTCTTGGGTGTTGTGTATGTCCGAAATTTAGTTGTTATATATGATTAAAAATTGTTGGGTAATGTACATAGTTTACAAGCCCATTGGCCGTTCGGAACCGGCGTTAAACTGTAGGTCCCTCGAGTTAAAAAAAAAAAAAAAATATTTACAAAGTAAATCGTGCGCTTTCGTTTAAATTGAAATAATTGCTGTTAGGGTAGCTGCTAGAAGGGTAGAGATATCGAATTCATTTTTTGACCCATTCGAGCGTTTTTCTCATCTCAAAGATCCAAATTCGGCGTGTGGAAGTTATTGATGCAATACTGAGTCACTCTATATAATAATAAAGCGATGAAAAAAAATACACTCATGCAGGAAATTGAATTGCCTTTCCAACAAGGTGCTGCTCGACCCCTTTTCCCTATTAAAAAAAATGAGAGCTGTTAGGGGTTGCGGCTAGAGGGGTAGTGATATCAAACTCATTTGAATACCCTTATTTGTCCCCCTTTCAACAAAATTTGACCCGTCCGAGCGGTTTTTCGTTATTCCATCCCAAAGCTGAAAATTCGGGGTGGACAGTTATGGATGGCCCACCCTGTATATATATATATATATATATATATATATATATATATATATATATATATATATATATATATATATATATATATATATATTCTTCTGTATATTTGTTTTGATAGATTCTTATTAAACAAAGTTATATCATTATAGCGATTTATGCGGTGAAACTTTTATTTTGATGTTATTGTATTGTTCAATAATTATAAATTGAGGATAGGTATTTGAGGATGATTTAGAGTTTTATATATTTTTGATGACTTTCTGAGATGCACAAATCGTGGTTTGGTTATTGATCAATTCCAGTGCCCTGAAGAATAAGCCACATCAGTTGCGAAATCTTGTCCAGTTAGTGCAATAAAGTAAGTTTGCAGTTAAAAGGAATATAATGTTTTTTCAATATTAGAATGACATTGAAGCCAGGCCACTCCTGACTTTTCAATTCGATTGTTATTCGATCTTCAACGATTTGCCGAAGACCTCTCGTCTTTCTAAGGTTACATTTTAGTCTACCCCACCCCTCATCATTGATTAGAAAATTTCAGCTTTCTGTTGGCATACTTCTTTATTGGATTACGGACTAAACTAATCAAATTATTCACGTATTCAGGACATAGGGATTAACTCAATTTCTAGTATAATACTCGAATAGCGAAAGCGCTAAAAATAAACCTTATTAAGAAGAGATGCGAAAATAAAATTTGTTCTTCTACGTCTATATCATTTCGATAACTCAGATCCAATCTTTAAGCACCATTAACCGAGGAGGGTCAAACGAAAAAAATTACTTTCTGACAGTGCCGGATTAGCCACGTAGCAAGAGTAGCAAATGCTACGGGCCCCGCAAATTGGAGGGCCTCGCGCTCCAACGCCTGTATGACAGTAAAAAAAAAAGTTTAGATAAGCGTACAATATCTTGCATGCCTTAAACGCGAAGCGCTTAGGCACTTCTACCTGAAAATCTAAAATTCGATTTCGTCACGTTAAATCGTAGGTATAGGTTGTATAATACCTACCACGAGATGTCAAAATCTACAACAATAAATTTAAGTTGTAACACATTTCTAAAAATTGAGCGCTGGCCTCATAAGTTAAGTGTTTATACTACCTGCACTGCACTACACGCAAGTTGGTAGCACTGCAAAACTAACCCGGAACTTCCCTGATATTGTCACCGATCGAGCAAGTCGTAAAAGCCGAACAAATAAAATAGGATTCTATTGACTATTAGAATTTTATGACCTTTATATTTGGCACAATGTAAAAAGCTCTTTAGATATGAGCCACTCTTCTGAAAAATTATTTTGAGTTCGAGTCTTTCGAGTTGTTCGGGTCTTTGAATAAGCTTCGATTATAGGTACTGTTTTAGGAACTAGTTCTCGATATTTGAATACTAAAGGGCAATATTAAAAACTAGAGCATAATAAGGTTGTTAAGGTTGTATGTTTGATTCACATTTTTTTATCTAGCATTGTATTTTAGTTCAATTTACATTTGACCATATTATTGTAACACCAACACTTGTGACCCCTTGGCGAATGAAAAAAAATGACAGTTTCTTGTCAGTTCTCATGGCTCAACCCCAATCAACTAATTGACCGTAGGCTCTTTCACAAGTATCATGGATATCATTTACTTACATGAATATAAATTTGAATTTGATTTTTCGTATGTAACTTTGATTGTACCTAATGAATATTTGAAATAATATACGTTTGAACTAATTTATTACCAAAGTTCAGAAAAAGCCAACCAATTTGATGTGTGAAAGTAATAAAAAAAATATAGGAAGTTTATTTCAAAAACTGGTATCGTTACACGCACACAGATATACGTGTTCCCACAAAGCTGCTCCGGGTTGTCTCGCATAAACATTTTTGGTTTTATTCTCTAATCTGAGTTCAATACTACAAACTTGAGAACCTAAAGCAAACCAAGGGCCTCTTGGCCGAATTTGCTACAGGCCTCGCGCTGGCTTAATCCGGCACTGCTTTCTGATTATACTTCATTGTTATATTCATTCAAAATATAATTTCTTTAAAGTATGCTCGTCTTCTTATACCATTATTTGAATTGATGTATTAAGCTTCAGTTCTACCGGAGGAACATTTTGTTACTGAATATTTCTTCTTGTTGCCAAAAGTAGAAACTCATGGCAACATACGTAAACTTCTTGTTTCCACTGAAGCAAGTAAAATTGTCAATAGTTACATATTATTTAGTAGAAACAAGCAACATTTGTAGCCCAAACAAAGAAATTTTAAGGAACATTTTGGAACATTTACGGAAACAAGCAACAGCAACAAAAATGTTCAATGTTCCTCCGGTGGAAACGTTTTCGTACTTCACTGCACACTGAAAATCTGCGACACGAATGTTTACTAGTTGCGTTCTCGATACGTTTCCACTGCGATAGCAACACGGATTTTTCCACAAATGTTTCCTATTTTCTTTTGAAGTTTACCGCTCAAAACGGAGACCAGCAACAAGTAGGAATAGTCAACATTTGTTGCCGAATATTTTGGAACATTTACGGAAACACGGAACAGCAACAAAAATGTTCCTCCGGTGGAATCGTAGCTTGAAGGGTGACAAGTAGAAACAGCCAACATTTGTTGCCGAAACATAAAGAAATTTCAAAGAATATTTAGGGACATTTGGGAATATTTTTGAAAACACGAAACAGCAACAAAAATGTTCCACAATGTACTGTAGCTTTATAGTAGCAGTGATTTATATGTGATTGATAATTGTTTTTCAAAATAATTAGTTTTAACAGGATACGTTTCATGAGAGTCGAAGCGACTATATATTTCCTAATTCTATATCGAAATTCTACGTCTTTTTCGAGTTTTTTATCTCCTACTGTATGATCATGTATATACATTGGTCCCCAATAAGGTGTATTAGGATATGTCGAAATGAGAGTTTTCAGATTACATCGTACCTTAGACTCAATAAAAAAAATACCCTCCTCTGTCTTTAATACTTTATTTTACACATATTTTCTACACAAACCATACAAACATACGTTTGTAATTCCAAGAGTACCGGTGAAGAATTCAACTTAACTTATATTTCATATAACATCAAAGCTTTTAAAATGAGATGTGTATATTTTTAGATATAGTTTGAGGTTATAGTACTAAGTATTTAACTTATATGGACACTGAGAATTTTGTCATTGATTTTGGTTAGTATAGGAATATTTCACTCACAAATGAGATTTTATTTTTTATTCATGCCCCTTTTTTCGAATCATAAAAAAAATTCGGCCGAAAATACATCCATCCGGAAAACCAACTTTCTAAAATTCTATACCATAGTACCATATTATCTACTATAAATTCATGTTGTATTTGTTTGATAATATTTCTTCCTATGATTAAATCAACATTGGAACGAGTTATATTAACCTACAGTTTCATTATGACAAACTAGCTGCATCAATGAGTATACGAAAAAACAATAACTGAAATCGGACATAAGAACACTTATATTCTTAAGACTCATCTGTTTTTGTTTTAAAGAGCAAATCGAAAGCTTGTAACGTGTCTCAAGTTCTCCAAGATGATTAATGATAAATGTAGGTTTATATTGAATATAAAAAATTGCAAGTCATAGCTAACCGAAATTACTTCTGAGGATAGACCGTTACATTTAAAAGCGTTTTTGATAAATAGATGTTCTGGGCGTGTTTTATTTCATAACTTTATATGGCGCGTTTATCATGGTATTGGTGGAAAAATGAAAGTAATTTTTCTACCTGCCGGGCACGAAGTACGAGTGAACAAAGTGAGCGGTTAATGATGGGTCGTCTATAAGCCTTACTGCTCTTTTAAGAATAAAATCAAGTAGGTGCTAGGAGTGCATAAGTGCAGAGCACCAACCATTAGAGCAGAATTCTAATACTTGGGCTTTCAGAAACAGCAATAGCTGCTTTGTCGTTTGTCGGTATTCAGCTCTAAAAAATAACTGAGCTGCTTTGCTACCAACTTAGTAGGTATTAGTGGAGATCTGTTTATGCCAGTTTAAATTAGAGTTAACGCTGATTCCTATAAGATAGAATTTATTGGTTGGCTCAATAATTTGTTTTCTAATAATAACTGAGGATTGATGAGGGAAATTCTTCTTTGGAACTTGGTTGAATATGTCTTGGTTTTATTAAAGCAAATAAATTATGAGATGACTAAGTAGGAATAAGCATAATGTCGCTATGTATGGAATACGTTGACGACCAGAAGAAGAAGCTCTGACTGTTGGTGGTGGATACTGTTAGAGTACTGTCATCAGGTAAGCTCATAGCAGTCGAACTGTTAAATTGAAAAGATTCATTTTTTCGTCTATAGCGAGTACTGGATAGACTTATGAGGGATGTATAGGTACATGACTTATATCAATTTTAACCAAATAGATTCTAAGGAACCACATAGCCCTTAGATCTTCAGTTGTGGCATTTTCTTGAGAATAGCTAGATCAGGGAGACACATAAAAATTCTGATATATATTGAAGAGAAGCTTTCGACGGTGTACTCACTCCGAGACTTATATGAGTCAAACTGTTTTCGCATTTTCTAGGAAAATTAGCGAAAATTATCTTGGAATAGTTTCATGGGAAGATATTCAAGCAGTAGAATAATTCCAACAATTTCAGAATATCTCCATAAAATTGGATCAAATAATGCTGAGACCCCAAGTTACTAGTTAACCGATTTAAATTAGAAATGATTATCTGAGATCCGTAAATGACAAAATTGTACGCGTTATAAGCGATAAACGTTATGTTACCTCTCAAGAATGGCAAAATAAATGCAGCATCCCATCTCGTCTCATAATTGAGTAGTGTGTGGTGTACGGCAAACCAAGGTATTCGGTGATGCTGGTTGTAGATTACAATCAATGTCGTAAAACATCTTGATCACGAAATCCTGCATTTATTTCAGCTTGTTATGTGTTTGACGCAATCCCTGATATTTTATGTGTTTACCGACCGAACGAGAATGTTTTTGCTAATTGGTGATTTTCTAAGGTCACAAATCGCACAAATCGTTTCATTTGTGGTCCTTTCTCATTTCCTGGGGCTCTCATTGCGCAGAGGCGTACTTTGAAAAAAAACTCGTGAGTAGCAAAGCTCCATCACGAAGGTCGTATTTTTTGCGCGAAATGCATCGCGTCGTGCGATTCTAGCGGTTTTAATTATATTTTGAAAAAATCACGCTTAGGTAGGTATAGCAAACCAAATTAAAAAGTAGAAAACAATTTATTTGAAATCAACGGAAAAACGCACCTCAATATCTACTCAATCCACATACCAAATTTCAAACCTCTATCATAAAAAATAATTCGCGAAGTGCATCGCGTACTGATACGAAACAGATCGAGATGCAATTTGAACGGAATAGTCACCATGAAATGCAGCGCGTTTGAGAAAAATTTGAATCCAAAAAAGGATATTAAGTCAACATAAACTCAATATAGGTACCAAACTTCAACCCTCAAACTCAATCTGAAGAAGCTGTGGAGCTCGGCAATTTTTCAAATTTGAAAAATTTTGAAAAATTTAATAAAATTTTGAGAGTTTCGTTCTGCTACGAAATCAATCCCAGATAAAAACAATTGAGCTCATTTAGTGTGATACAAACCGTTGGACATGTCAATTTGTCCGGGAAGGATATTTATATGAAATAGATATATATATATATAAATATCTACGTAAAAATGGCGGCGGTTGCGCGAAAATTCAATCAAATTTTGATACTTTCGTACAATCCCAGTTACCAAAATTCAGCTCGTTCGAATCGATGGTAGCCGCTGGAGATGTCAATATCTACCAGGAGAAATATATATAATTAGGGGCGGCTATTCAAAGGCGGCTATGGAGGCTAAGCCGCCTCCTCAATAACATCCGTGTATCACTTCTATATTATATTGAATAGTCAGCATTCAGCATATTCATATTAATAACAAAATCATATTATTTTATGCACCTACCTTCCTTTCAACCTAAATTATATAATATAATTTATTAATTACGATAGAAGGTATTTACAATTACTGCTTACTGCATTTCATTCATTTCAAGATTAAATATCAACAGTGGCAATGCTGCAGAGGCTTAATAAGGTATAGACGCGTTCATTATTCTATATGCCATGCCAGAGAGAAAAGGAAACGCTGCGAATGAATATACCATATTCACTTTATTGAAATAGAAAAGACCAGTAAAAGCAACACCGATTGAAGCTAGCTGCTCGGTTAAAAAAAAAATTTATTCTCACACAATGTCGACCAAACACAAATATATGCTTTCTAGTAAAATCGAGTCAATTTGTTGGACCGAGTCACTAGTCGTGGACGAAGAAAGTTTGTTTTGGTTTTAATTCGTTTTGCTCGCGTACTGTTTTTAAAATGAGTTCGGTTACTGAAGTTAATTTTAAAAATTTCAATGGTAACTTAGTGGAATATTTGTTATCCCATAACTTTAGTGCACTAAGTTATGACGATAAAGTTTTAATAAAAACATTGCGACCTACCCCGGAATTAAAAAATTTGGTGCAGCATAACAAACAACAGAATCGCGCTTTTAATATCAGAAATTATGAGAGACATCCTTGGCTAACCGGATCACAGGTAAAAAATAAATTATTTTGTTGGCAGTGTTTACTTTTTACTAGGGAAAATGTCTCTCTTTGTTTTATTTTAATTAATTTTTGGGAGGGTCCTTTTTTATTTTTGGCAAGAAAAAACTCTCACCTCCTCGTTGGTTCTTGCTGGGCAACAATTGATTAATTCGAATAGGTAACAAATTCTTTAAGTAGGTAGGTAGGTACCTATTTTGTGAAAGAAAAAAAATTTGATGAATAGATGAATTGATTAATTGGCTGACAAGAGTTTTTGTGAATATTGTAAATAGGAGTTGTAGGTCTCAAGGTAGACACTCGAAAGTGAAAACAATTTTTTTCGCAAAGAAATTAATATTTTAGGGTGCTTGTTTCACTTCGATTTTCTTCAAATTATAAGGCGGTTGACTTTGAATTCCTAAAAATTTTCGCCTATGGTGTATTTTTTAACACTTCTTGTAGCCTCCTTAAACCAACACCTCACGAGCCGCCACTGTTATGTATATATATAAATATATATATATATATATATACATATATATATATATATATATATATATATATATCTAACATAATACATTTTTCGAAAATCATGGTCTAGGTGCTCTAAAGCGAATGAAAAAAATACTCCCAACTTGAATGCTTTCCTTCGATACACTGCAATAGTTTGTATTTCATTGTCGACTAACGAGAGTTGTCGTGGAACTCCCGGTTAGAACGATGCTCCTTTCGATAGATATTATGTATTAAATAACAGGCCCCATTAAATAAATTACCAACGTTTGAGAGTAAATGAACGATAAAAAATGGAGGAATGGCAATAAAATTGTAATTAATAATTATTTCTAAAAAGTTATGAAAATAAACATTTTATTATTAATTATTTCAAAGTTATGAACTAATAATGAACTTAATCACTACATTCAATCTCTGTAATGATATGTATGAGGTAAATAAAGTAGGACGCACATGTATGCGATAAAATTTTATAAGTATCGAAAAAACCGTATTTATAGTTGTACTGTATCTTGTAGTAAAATTAGCTGGATCATTTTTAATTTCTTAATCAAATTCATCCAAACGAAATTGTGGAAATTGTTGATATAGAACTGTCGTGTGATAATCAATTTCTTTCCAACAATATCACTTCTACAATTAAAAAGGAAATTAAATAACTAATTCATTGGGCCAATACTTGATGAAAATCCATTATAATATAGTGAATAAAGCTTCACAGTTTTCGATTTTCACTCTATTTTGTCAACATGACAATTGTAAATCTATCTCCTTTTTAAGTTTTTCCTCATTCTTATTGTATATTCCCTTCCTCATCTTTCAATATTCTTGTTGTAAAACAAAATATAGCGAAAATCGAGAACTGTGAAGTTTTATTTACAATAAGAATATAAAATAATTTTACTACTATATCTGAAGAATAAAAGAGTAAAATAGATGCATTGACGATATTATTGTTATATTTTCATATGATTTTCACATGGTCAACACTTAATTACATTCATTACGTTTATTGAATGTTATCTCCCGTTATTTTCCGATTTGTTTTCATTATAATTCAGTAACTTCATAAACATATTGCTATGTTGAACGATTGCATTGTTCAAATTTGTTTCACAGGTTCAATTTTATTTCAAGAATTTATAAACTAATTTTTTATAATTGATCGTTGATGAATTTTCATTATTTCTACGAAACAAGCGTCAACTACAATCTTACTAATTTATTCAAGATTCTCTGAAGTTGGATAAGAATAGCATTTTATATTGATATATCAATGTGACCTTTACAACTTTACTATGAAGCTCTAGCGAATATATATTAATATATATATATATATATATATATATATATATATATATATATATATATATATATATATATATATATATATATATATATATATATATATATATATATATATATATATATATATATATATATATATATATATATATATATATATATATATATATATATATATATATATATATATATATATATATATATATATATATATATATATATATATATGTATGTATACTAGCTGACCCAGCAAACGTTGTTCTGCCATATAAATTATTTTTATCTATCTATATTTCAATCTATTCATCCGCCGATGTATCTCTATCTATCTATCTATCTATCTATCTATCTATCTATCTATCTATCGTTTTATCTATCTATCAATCCATCAATCTATCTGACCCGGTAAACGTTGTTCTGCCATAAAAATTATTTTTATCTATCCATCTTTCTATCTATTCATCAATCTGCCGATGTATCTCTATCTATCTAACTATCTATCTATCAATCTATCTGACCGGGCAAACGTTTAAATTATTAAAATGGCTATTAAAAAATATAGGTTGTTGATAGTAGGGTGAAAATTTAGAGTTGTATATATATTTTAATGCAACATCATAAAAATGTTTGGAGTGGGCCACCCATAATCACTTAGGGGTATGAAAAATATATTAGGACCTATTCTCAGACCAACTATTGTTTTGTTTGATTGCCATCTTGCAACCATATAAAAAAATGATAATTCTCTTATATAAATTATGTGTCCTTGTATCAAAATTGACTTTCCAAACGAAGCAATATTCATTTTACCTATTAATACAAAAGTTTTATGATTGGATAAATATAGGTACTGCTAGAATGTTTACAACTTTCAATATTCCAATAATTTATATCCCACTCATTTGCTAAAGCACCTAATCATAATTTTTTATGAATCACATTAATTTTCGCTAAAATTCCCAGTTTATTTTTAAATTTTTATATATGCCTCGCCCATTAAATTGCGCAATACCTAGAAGTATTTACAAGTTTGCCTAGCATCCATTATTTATGCAACAATTTAGGTGATTGCCAAGTGCAGCAAACAAGCTCAGGTTAACTTTTCAATGACAAAATCAAGGCGGACATTGATTAGCATTTTCCGAATTGATCGAATATGTTTATGTGTATGAAACAGTCATATGTTATTATATCATTATATTTCAGTCAAGGTCTAACTGTTTCTTGAAACGTAGGTACCAATCGAAAAATTAATAAAATTGTTCTAATTAACGACATGAGATCTGAAACTAACCAATGTATTTTTTTGTTAATTTTATCAAGTTTTCAGAATACCATAGTTAATCATTAATTTCTATGAATTGACAAATCATTCCACGTTAGAAAAACAATTCACTTCTGTTTAACTATTAAAGAATATTTTATATATAGGTAATGGAAAATTTTTATAATTGAATTAATGAATTAATAAATATCTATATATGAATATATTGTTATTAATTATATTCGAATCTTTCACGTTAGATATACTTCAAATACGTAGCGAGTTAAAGCTACGCCAAAAAGTGTGTAACACTTCGATCGTCACGACAGCGATGCTAGGAGTGCGCGTCAACTGTATTTCAATATGCATAATGTGTTTAGAAAGCTGTGCTATTCATAAAACCCATAACTTTTATTTATTTAATTAATCTCAAACTTTGTCTATTTATTGTTATTTTATTAATAAAGAATTCATTGTGAAAGTGATTCAGTAGAAGTTCAGGATAGCGATGATGAAAGCATTAGTTTGTAAATTTTAGTAAGATACTCTATATAAGTACCTATGAAGATATGAGTATACAGCAGTGTATTATAACAGATTACGTATGATTTTGAAGGGAAGAAAGATAATTTTCACAAATCTGCTAAAAAAAATATTTTTTTTAATTGTTTTAGTTTTGATAACTGCTTATTGTTCAGTTTTTAGTGCTGATTTCAGAAATCACTTGAGGTTTGTCTACAAAATGAGGTGAAACATTTAGCGAAAATCATAAAATTGACATATTTTATATCGGTATTATATGTGTACAATGTTATTAAAATTGCTTTAAACATAACTAAATCTTAATATTACAGTAAGAAAAGTAATGAGGCTTTACTACAATACATTTACAAGTCTTTGTAGTGACGTTTCCTTTTTCCTTCAAAACTTCGTTCAGTACTTTTCCTGCTGTGGGATTGAAGATTTCCCCTCATTAACATCCAGCAGTAGTCAACCATCATGTTAACGTTCCAGCGACTACGATTCTATCGGGTGTCTCACGACACCTATCGTCTTTTAATTGTTTATCTGCTCCAGAGTAGAAAAATATACAGAAAAGTGTGGTATAATGTCAAATGTTCTACTCATCGAAGTTCACTAATATTAAAACATGATGACAGGAATAGATGAATCAGTGTCGAGGTGTCTGTATGTCGACGACCTTGCGATTTTTACTGATGGTCCAGTTATTGGTCAAATAAGAGCCAAATTACAGAGAGCTATTGATATAATTTTACTTAACGGTGCACGTATTGGCTTCGGTATGCACTTTTGCCGTTTGAGGGCACCACATTACGACCCTGTGCTCTATTTGGGAAATAATGCCATTTGGTATGTGGAGTCTGTGAGATTCTTGGGTCTGACTTTTGACAGATCTTTAACCTGGGCGCCACATATCGACAAACTCAAGACTGGGTGTTTGCGCTATTTGAATATACTAAAGGTCCTGGCACACCCTAAATGGGGTGCTGAACCTAAAATGCTTTCGCAGGTCTATCAGGCTATTATTTTAACGCGAATAGATTATGGTTGTATTGTATATTCATCCGCTCGCAGGACATTGCTTGCAAAATTGGCCAGGGTGCATAATGCAGCTTTTCGATATTGCTTAGGTGCGTTTCCAACATCTCCCGTGATGAGTCTTTACGCCGAGTCAGGCCGAGTTTGTACGGTATTGTTGTTAAATCCCATGTGGATCCCCAAAATAAATTATTTTTGTTTGGAGAGTATGATCAGTATTTAAAACATCCAACAATAACAAGACCTGTAAGAGCTCGATTGGGAGAGTTTCTGGAACAGAGTAGATCAGAACTATCTACTATATGATTTAGAGGAAGGAGTGATAACCCTCCTTGGATATTACCCAAAATCATGGTCGATTTAAGAATGGGAAGATTAGCCAAAGACTCGATACCTGCGGCTATCTATCGTCGGAAATTTCTATCGATTATAGACGAATATAGAGAACAGGTAGTCATTTACACAGATGGATCGAAATCGGAAAACAGCGTGGAATGCGCGTTCGTGGTCGGGGAAACGGAGAAATATTCCTGGACGCTAAACAGATAATCATCTGTATACTGCGCTGAGCAGTAAGCAATATGGCAATCACTATTGTACTGCTCAATGCATTGTCCTGCTTTGCAGGATTTGTCGGCCCTTTACACCACAGACCCTCTAGCACAGGATATTCAAGGTCAGTTGAGTTACCTAAAACAACAGGGATACCAAGTCACCTTCCTCTGGGTACCTAGTCATGTCGGTATCCGAGGGAATGAACTTGCGGACGCTAAACTGAGGGAATCAAGCCTACTGTTGTGGTCCCTTATTTTGACATTTCGCATAGAAGGGCGGAAACTATAAAAGTACATAGGCTGGGCATCAGACATACAGCCCTTACTCACCAGCATCTGCTCAGTGGCAGAGTGGCGCCTTCGTGTGATGACTCACTGTCGTGTGATCGCTCACTGTGCGCCATAAACTGTTGGAATGCCTTACATACACCCAAGAAAGATCCAGGCATAGTATTCAGAGATCACTTATACGCAACCTTAGGGATAGAGAAGCTATCTCTTGTGTTCTTGTCATCCATAGGGATATCAACGTTTTGTCAAAGTTGTGATTATACAGATTATGTTTTATTTATTTATTTATTTGTTTGTTTGTTGTTTGTTTATATATATATATATATATATATATATATATATATATATATATATATATATATATATATATATATATATATATATGTTCTCATATTATTCATATATTATGTAGTATTACTATTTTAACTAGCTGTACTATATTAACGATGTTTCTTAATTGTAGACTGTTTTATCTAGGTAATCTTCTCTTATCAAATTTTGTTTTGAATTTATATCTAAATGTGTACTTGCCCGTATATGTAGTATATTTTATAAGCGATAAGTTTGACTTGTGGAGTTCTTACTAGTGACGAAATGACCATAGTAGTTGAAGTCACTATAATTAACATTAAAACAAAATTATCATAATATTCACTATTTAATTCTTTGGTATAAAACCAGTCTGAAATTTTAATATGATTATTTTCGATGGTTGCGTTTGTGTAAAACCCAATGTTGTCAATATTACATAATATCCATTTAAATTAAAGGAAGGAGTAAATTCAAATTTTCCAGAAAATCCAAACAGTGGAAATTATGATAATTTTCTAAGCAACTCATTTATAATACAAAATAATTGCAGATTTAATTAATCTATGTCCGAATTCGTTTAACGATTTGATTGATCACGAATTTACTGAAAACTATCGTTTTGATTTTAATCAAATGAATGTCATTTGTCATATTTATTTAATAGCAGTTGAAATTCAATTAATTATATATTTATGATATCTCTATGGTGACATTTCGAATACGTTTGTAGCATACCAACAAACTGAAAATATGACATCGTCAATCAGACAGGATCGGACTTGGTATTTGAGAAATACCTGAATTATAGTAAAATATATTTTCAAAGAAACGAACTTTTTTCTTACACGAAAACATAACCATTAACTGGGAAATAGATGGATTTTTATATACGTATGTATATGGGTGTTTCCAAATAAGTGCGAAAGATTGTAGGGGATGATTTCTTGTCGAAAATAAAAGAGGGTATTTTATGTAATTAAATACTCTTAGGACTGGTTTTGAAGAATTTTTTTTCTTGAAATAGGCGTTTAAGGAAATGGTATTTTGTGGGCGTGTTCTGTCAATAAAAAGGCTACCTATGATTTTCTTTATGCAACCCCTATTCCATTTTTTGCAAGAACTTTTTAACAAAAAATTTCTTGTTTTGAAATTATATGTTGAAAAGGACAAATTAGTGCTTAAGTTATTTAACTCTGGTATTTGTTTGTAAGAACAATAGTTTCTTAGTAAAAAACTCAAATACAACATCGTCCTTGAACGGATCTTCTGCAAATGGAATCGAAAAAATCTAGTAGGATTTTATGTGGTACCTAGTTCAAAGTTCAATTCGATCTTATTTTTATGTGATACTTTGTTTATATAGTTCTATATGAATCTTCACTTTGAATAATTAAATGTGACCTTAAAAAATAATTTTAAGGTCATAAACCCGCATACGGAATCAGCTGTTTACACGTGTTTTGGACTTTTTGGTCCTCATCAGAACAGCGTAGCCAAGTTATGATTTTAAAATTGCCTGATATCTTGATTATTCCCCGCTTAAGATTTACTTGGTCCGAGGTCCGGTACAAGACATAAATTGCCTCCGTGGCTTATGTGAAGATCTTGCTCCTAAACTGGAGTATTCGAGCTGTTAGCTGCAAATGTGCGATGGTCTTTTACAATGAAGGATTTCGATAGTTTTGTTTCTCCATCCCTAAGTTTGTCCAACCGTAACATGTTCTGATGAGGACCAAAAAGTCCGAAACACGTGTAAACAGCTGCTTCCGTATGCGGGTTTATGACCTCAAAATTGCCTGATATCTTGATTATTCCCCGCTTAAGCCTTATTGTATGTATAAATATATATATATTATATATATATATATATATATATTTATATATATATATTTATATATATATATATTATATATATATATTTATATATATATATATATATATATATATATATATACATATGTATATATATCATATATATATATATATATATATATATATATATATATATATATTTGTATATATATATATATATACAGGGTGTTCCACCGGGAAAGAACCCGATCTGTATATGGAAAACTAAACATAGGAAACTTTTGAAAATTGGAGAGTATACTATTGTCGATAGCAGCAACTCGAGTAAAATATTTGCAAGATGGTGGCACTTCCGGTTATACCGGATATAGATACCAACTTGCTTATTTTAAGTAGGATACCCTATATATTAATACATTTTTGGATTCTACGCAATATTCTAGGCAGATTTTGTTTTGTCCTATACCTGAGTATAAGCGTTTTTGACATATTCAGGTTTTTATGTCAAAAATGACGATTGCAAGCCCTAATATAATTATCAATTTTTCCTATAAGGACGCCCATTTCACTTACTTTGGGTTGAATTCCTTGTTGAAAAGGACCTACTTCAATAGATTTTGTATAATATTTGGATAACTAATCATACAGAGTGTTCAAAAAATAAGATCAAAAATGAGATTGAGAAAACTGACAAAAATCAATTTTTTCAAATGGAAACCCCCCATTTTTCTTATTTTGTAGTATTTAGCATTTAAAAAAAAGTTAACTTTTTATAAGGTTATCTATATCTAAAATTTGAAGTTTTCGAAATATTGCCAATTTAATATTTTTATATGACGATTTTGCATTTAATCGTTAAACAATTAGATCTAGGATAGCCACGATCGTATTTGTGAATACGTACATGTGATACATTTACCACCCGATATCCTCATAAACAAAGACCATCAGCAAATACTGTTAAACGAATTAAAGAAAACTTCAAGAACGTTTGATCCTTAAAGGCAAAAGTGTACAAAAAGAAACCAGTTAGTGATGAAAATATTGAAATAGCAATTTTGGGATATTTTGACGCATATACAACAAAATCTTCAAGGGGCATTAGAATCAGGCTTATCTAAATCGTCAGTTCTAAGAATTTTACGGAAACACAAATATCATCCCTTTGCTATCCATATTTTCATTAGTGCAGCATATAAATGAAACTGATTTTCCAAGAAGAATGGAATTCTTTGAATTTATACTACTTCGGTCACAAGAAATTTTTTTTATTTTGAACATGTAATATATTTGTGACACGATATCTTCAAAAACAAACACCATCACCAAATACTATTAGAAGAATTTTAGAAAACTTGAATAACTTTGGATCCGCAAATGAAAAGTATACAGAAATAAACTAGTTATTGAAAATGAAAATATTGATATCGAAATTGGAAATAGAAATGTTACAAAAATTATTTAAAAAAATGTTCGAATTGGTGTCCTTGAACTTCTAAACATTTTTCGCATCTAAGCCGCAATTGTTTATGGGTGGTTCTTCTTATCACTTGTTCTTGAAATAAATTTATCATATTGTCCATAAATAATAAATAAGTTTAAATAATCTTTATCTGTATAATTTAACTGGGGTGCCATTACGATGATTTGAAATGTCAAATACGATCGTGGCTATCCTAGATCTAATTGTTTAACGATTAAATGCAAAATCGCCATATAAAAATATTAAATTGGCAATATTTCGAAAACTTCAAATTTTAGATATAGATAACCTTACACAAAGTAACCTTCTTTTTGAATGCTAAATACTACAAAATAAGAAAAATGGGGGGTTTCCATTTGAAAAAATTGATTTTTGTCAGTTTTCTCAATCTCATTTTAGATCTTATTTTTTGAACACTCTGTATGATTAGTTATCGTAATATTATACAAAATCTATTGAAGTAGGTCTTTTTCAACAAGAAATTCAACCCAAAGCAAGTGAAAAGAGCTTCCTTATAGAAAAAAATTATAATTATATTAGGGCTTGCAATCGTCATTTTTGACATTAAAACCTAAATATGTCAAAAAGGCTTAGACTTAGGTATAGGACATGATACATAAAATGTGCCTAGAATCTTGCGTAAAATCCAAAAATGTATTAATATATAGTGTGTCCAATTTAAAATAAGCAAGTTGGTATCTACTTCCGGTATAACCGGAAGTAACACCATCTTGAAAATATTTTAGTCAAGTTGCCCCTATCGACATCGTATGTGTAGTTTTCCATATACAGATCGCGTTCTTTCCCGGTGGGACACCCTGTATATATATATATTTATATATATATACACATATATATATATATATATATATATTATATATATATATATATTTATATATATATATATATATATATATATATATATATTATATATATATATATATATATATATATATACATGTATATATATATATATATATATATATATATATATACCTATATATATATATATATATATATATATATATATATATATATATATATATAGACATACATTTCTTATATATGATATACGAACCATTTCTAGTGACGCCTCTGTGCATTTTATCATAATCCAATTGGTATTTGACATCACTGATTATTGAATCAGTCTCCTTGTAGTTAGTTCTATTGAAATAAATATTCGAGTGCTCCACATTAAAAAGTAAAAAACTCGTTAGTTGATGAATCTGCATTTAGTAAAATTTCCAAAGTTGTTGAGTTACATCATTAAAAACAAATATTTTTTATAATGCGTTCATCAATCTTAGGTAGCTCCGTTTTCATTTTCTTATGCCTAATGGTTGTTTGATTGCCAAGACAAGTTCTACAAAGTTAAAAAATTTTCTTGGAAATTTCATTAAATACACATTACATTGAAAGAGTTGATACTCATAATTGTTTTTTTTGTTTGCTTTCAAATTCAGACGATAGAATTTATAATAAATTTCATGAATCATTTAATATTTTAATAGCAAATAAACACGTGTGCAATAGAGCTCCGTCACTTATGATTTATTCTCTCCTCAGTTTTGTTATTTTCACATACAAATTCTTAATCCCCTAGGTCAATTCGTAAGTGCTCAGTTATACTTCCTGACATGAAATGTCTACTCCGTTTTCAAAAACTCTTGACATACTCACGAGAGGCGCTCCGTAATGACTTGTTGCAAAATTCGCAATATTAAAAATCAAATCATAAAAATACACAAGTTGACCATGGTCAATTTAATATATTACATAAAATGAACAAGGAAAATTCTTCAATAATTTAGAAAATTATCAAACAACATTCTAAGGTGGAACAAATACCACTAATAGACCACCTTCAAATCCTCAAATTCCTGAGGCTTGAGGGGCTGCTTTAAACGAGAACACCTCGAGAAGCAGAAGAAGATGGGGCACAATAGATCTAATAAGGTCGCAACGCATCAGTCACCATCCACACCTACCAATACCAATATCAAGGGGGAACAATTAGAAATTTGTTGATTTACACCGACTCAATGAACTGCAGTGATGAGATCTAATGAGCTCGAAACAACTGTATGCAGATTTTGAGTCTGGGTGACCTGAAATTTTCTATAATTCACCGTTGGATTGTGAATGTAGATTTCGCGTCGCGGAATACATATAACCAGATCCCTTGAAAACTTGCTAAGTTTTTGAATTAATGAAGAATTTTTCCTTGGTCACTTTATGTAATTATGTTTTTAGTTTTATTCGTTCACGTGAAATGTATTCCTGTTGCGGTTTCCGCCTACTTGTTCATTTTTCGATAACTCCTAATCGAGTTCAGTTCAACGAGTTCGAGTAACGGATCGACCATTTATTTTGTGAGTGGAATTCGGAAATCTATGAGATATGAAATTAAACGAAATAGGTCATACTTAATAAGTTTTATGCAGGCAGGAGATCAGAGAACTCTCTAAACTCTAAGCCGGTCAACTTCGATTAAATCGTCGAAACAAACGAACTGCATAACCAACCTTGATCCACATAGACGGTGCATTTCGTATTTATGTATGATATCGTTGATTTTCAGACGAATTAATTCATATCAAACGTTTCGAGGTTGCTGAATGTGCGATGTCACATGTGGTGACAAAGGAAAAATACTGTTTTGATTCATTTCCGAGATGAGGTCGACAAATATTACTTCCAACACATGAGAGGAGGCCGTTTTGGGATATTGGATGTAAACATTAATTTTTGAGGTCATCTTGTTCATGAAGTAAACATATAACGTTTTTTTCCTGAAATAAACAAATCTATATGCAAATTTATGAAAACATGCTTAATTAATAATATAATTATTGAAGCAGTTTGGTTTCTTGATTCCGTGGTAATGAAGAACTGAATTAGAAATGAAAGACTCATCTCCTGACTTTTGTAAATTATACATAAATTGAAGTTAAACTAAATTTCACATCAATAAACGCATATTTTCTGATGATATCCACATGATTTTCGAAACGCGGACTTTATGTCCAAACAATGCTTTAGTATTGTGCAATCAAATAGTTTTTATATCCATCTACAAATGTGAAATTTTCTAATATAAATGATTTAGAATAAAGTTCACGAGAATATACTTTTTCCATTATCAATTAAATGTACCTCTTTGTTCTTAGAATTGACAAACTGTGTACTCATTTACTGAATCGTGTAAATGAAAATTCAAAACAATAATACATTTTCTATATATACACAAATACATAACTTTTCAGAGTAACAAAGTTATTTGGTAGTAAAATTATTATTTTTCAAAATGTGACCAAACTTTTCGTTCCAAAGAGACGGAGAGAAAAGATTTGAGAGAAGACTAACATCAAAAAGTTTCAATCTAAAGTTTTTGTTTGCGACTAGAAAATTTCTCATTTCTTAATCGTATTTCCCTAAAAATAATAAACTATTGCACTGTATCGAAAGTCAACAGTCTGCCTGACTGTTAAATATCCGTTTCAGACCTCCTAGAGCACGATTTTCGAGGAAGAGGATTGGCACGAGTGGAAAATCTTCGAATCTGTGGCAAAATAAGTTATGATTAAAAGTTAACAACATCTTAGGAATTCAGCCTTCTCGGTTTTTCAAAGGTTGTGTGAAGCTGAAAAAAATGTTTTTTCAAGGATTTTTGCACCCACGAACATCTCCAATTGAGTGAGAAGGTTGAAAGCTTGCACTTGTATTGACTTCACATTAGGGAATATCACTTTGGAATTATAAAATTTTTCACCTCCGCCGCCATTTTGACGGAGGGATTTCTTGTTTTTTCGTGGTATTTGAAAATTTGCCCACGTCAACAGCTTCTGCAGATTGAGTAAGAGGATTAAAATTTGGTAAGTGGATTGAATTCATATTAAGGTACGATCCTTCATGAGTTTCAACTCTTTTTCTCAACCTCGCTGCACTTCGCAGAGACTTCATTGCGTTCTAATTGCATCTTGAGCTGCATAAATAATTTTTAGCAGGTTTTCACTTTGAAAACCTGCTTATTAAAATGGGTGCGATTAGCAAAGTTGGACCTAGGACAAAGACAGTATTTCGTTTCATGACATTTTATGAAGATTGGCACCAAAAACTCAATTATATATATATATATATATATATATATATATATATATATATATATATATATATATCTATATATATATATATATATATATATATATATATTTATATATATATATATATATATATATATATATATATATAACTACTATATATACAATACTAGAAGAACTAAATACTTCATCCTACCGCGCCATAGAACTACTCGCTGGGAGGGGGGTCCATTGTGTTCGGCTATGAGGATCTTTAATGGGCTACCGAAGCATTTTCGGAACTTGAGTGATATTAATAGTTTCAAGAAGAATATATACAAGTTTATCTTAGATTGTGAACCCTACAGCATTAAAGAATTTAATGATTGCTGTGGGGTATAGGCATTGCTAATTATGTTTTGATTTTAATTATTGAGTAGGCTTTTTTGTTGAATTTGTATGACGAATTCGTATTTACTTACACTACTTTGATTTGCATTTGTATTGTTTGTAATTGTCGAAAACTAAATTTATTATTATTATTATTAATATTATATATATATATATATATATATATATATATATATATATATATATATATATATATATATATATATATATATATATATATATATATATATATAAATATATATATATATATATATATATATATATATATATATATATATATATATATATATATATATATATATATATATATATGTTTGTATGTATGTAATAGTTTATCCGACAAAGGGCGCAATTTTGTAACAATAGGGTTGAAAGTTTGGTAATAGGTAGTTTTATATGATATCTTGGATGGGATTGTTTTTGGTTCGAATTGGTAGGGAGGTTGACCCCCCTGGGGAGAAAATGAATCTTGTTTACACGATAAAAGCAATTTTGAAGCAATAGGGTTGAAACTTTGTAAATAAGTAGTTTCGTATGATGTCTTGAATGGGATTAGTTTTGGTTCGAATTGGTTGGGGGGTTGGCCTCCCTGAGGGAAAAATCAATGTTGTTTACACGATGAAGGGCGCAATTTTTAAGCAATAGGGTTGAAAAATTGTAAATAGGTAGTTTCCTATGATATCTTGGATGGGATTTCTTTTGGTTCTAATTGGTTAGGGGGTTGACCCCCAGGGGGAAAATAAATCTTGTTTACGCCACAGAAGGCGCAATTTCAAAGCAATATGGTTGAAAGTTTGTATCTAGGTAATTTTGTGTGGTATCTTGAATGGGATTTTGAAGGGAAATTTCGGTTCGAATTGGTTGGGGGGTTGACCCCTCGGGGGAGGAAATAAACCTTCTTTACACAATAAAGGGCGTAATTTTGGAGCAATAAGATTGAAAGTTGGTGAGTAGGTAGTTTCGTATGATATATTGGATAGGCTTGGTTTTGGTACGAGTTGCTTGGGGGGGTTGACCCCCTAGGAGAGAAAATGAATCTTGTTTACACGATCGAAGGCGCAATTTTGGGAGCATAGGGTTGAAACTTTGTATGTAGGTAGTTTCATTAGATATCTTGGTTGGTATTTATTTCGATGTAAATTGGTTGGGGCGGTCTGTATATATATATATATATATATATATATATATATATATATATATATATATATATATATATATATTATATATATATATATATATATATATATATATTTATAATATATATGTATATATATATATATATATATATATATATATATATATATACTAGCTGACCCGGCAAACGTTGTTCTACCATATAAATTATTTTTATCTATCTATCTTTCTATCTATTCATCTATCTGCCGATGTATATCTACCTATCTAACTATCTATCTATCTATCTATCTAGATAGTTATCTGTCTTTCTATCTATCTATCTACATATCTATCTAACCCGGCAAACGTTGTTCTGCCATAAAAATTATTTTTATCTATCTGTCTTTCTATATATTCATCTATCTGCTAATGTATCTCTATCTATCTATCTAGATAGTTATCTATCTATCTTTCTATCCATCTATCTATCTATCTATCTATCTATGTATCCTACTACATATCTATCTATCTATCTATCTGACTCGGCAAACGTTGTTCTGCCATATAAATTATTTTTATCTATCTAAATAGGGCTTGATCGTAGAGGGGTGAAAATTTAGGATTATATATATTTTTGAATGTTGTATCATATAAAAATAGAACAAAAAATGTTGTCAAAAAAATAAAGAAAAAAATTAAGGGGTAGACTACCCTTAATAATCAGGGGGATGAAAAATAAGATTTGTCGGCGTCTCAGACCTAACCGATATGCACACAAAATTTCATGAGAATCAATCGAGTCATTTCGAAGGAGTTTAACAAATAAAAAATAAGGGTTGATCGTAGAAGGGTGAAAATTTAGGATTGTATGTATTTTTGTATGCTATATCATAAAAAAATAAAATAAAAAATTCAGGGGTGGACTACCCTTAACATTTAGATGGATGAAAAATAGATGTTGGCCTACTCAATATGCTCACAAAATTTCATGAGAATCGGTCAAGTCGTTTCGGAGGAGTATGGGAACTAAAACTGTGACACGAGAGTTTTATATATAAGATATATATATATATATATATATATATATATATATATATATATATATATATATATATATATATATTTAGTATATTTATTAAAATGCATGTGATCATTCGATGAGAAGTATAAATCAGTTACTAAATAAGAGTCGCAATTGTTTTCTCGTATTTTTCATCATTTAAAACTGGCCATATATGAGTTCTTAAACTTGCATTGCATTAATGCCTACTCGTCAAACTGCTTTTATTATTGAAATGAGGTAATCATTTATAACTTTTATTTCGTCATTATTTCCGAGATTGAATTTACTTTTCTCAGTTCGAAATACCTGACTTTTACCAATACACCTAGATTAGATTGAGGAATGCGCACCTCGCCCAAGAGTACCTAATACTGAATATAATAGTTACACCAACTCACTAAGGAATCGAAAAGAAGCAGCCACTCGATGGAAGTTTAGAAGGAAAGGTTCTCAATATTCAAATTTCAGAGAATAAAAAGGAATTGAAGCATTAACCAGAGTATGTTATTAGAAGTGTAACAACTACGTAGTTTCTAAAGTAATCTATCGCAAATTGCAGCCTGCCACCAGGAAACTGTGTTTGGGAGACCAGTTTAGGATAACCTTGAGGCTTTAATTTATTTATGAGAGAACCTAGCCCATTATTATGTATTCTGACAAGTAGTGGCCTTTCTGCAGATATACTCTAGTGTGTTAGATGGGAGTTGCGTAACTCCTATGCAGCATTCGCTGCTCATTTTATACTATTTATTATTTCTATTCAACTCGGTTTGCCTTGAGGTAGGTAGGTACAAGGCATAGGAATTACTTTTTGTTCCGCATTGATAGATTTTGCATAAATTGATACAACGTATTTTAGAGGCACTATTTTTCTATTTTGTTTGAAGGTTGGTATGTGAAGTTCATTTGGTACTATGATTATATGAATCCAAGCTTTTCAAATTGTCAAATGAAACATTCTTCATGGAATAGGATGAATGAAGAATATTCTAGAATTGATTTTTGTTTGGAGTATGAACCAATTCAATAATGGTGGACTTTACTTGATCTCAAATTAAAAGACTTGTTCTTAAAGACCCACACTACTTTTTTTTTTACATAGTTTCACTTGTTGAATGTTCTGTGTCCGAAGAAGCATGCGTCTCAATAAACAAACATGCGTCTCCATGAACCTAATAAAATTCAGTGTGAAACTCTGGAAAATTAATTTCTTTTCAAATGCGTTTCGGACCTCCTGAACCAGGAAGTTCGAAGTTTTTTTGAAATCAGTTTTTTTTCTAGTACATTTTTGTATGCCTCTAGAGACTAAATGAGTTCAAATTTGATACTTGACTTTTTTCTAGATGCAGAACAAAACGATCAAATTTTTGGAAAATTCAGTGCAAATTTTGACATCTCCAAACTTGGAAAAGTAAGTGGTGGAAAGCTGCATGAGCAAAAAGCAGAAGATGTGGAAATTAGTTATGAACGACATATTTAAAATATAGTTTCTAGGACCTTTTATAGTGCACTTAGAGCTAAAAACAATTGTCAAGACCTCTCCAAACTGAGTTAGGGGATTGAAAGTGATATAAGAGAAGTGCCGTGTCATGGTATAATTATTCTCTTTGAATTCTATTTATTTTCAGCAGTTTCTTGTTTCCTCGTGGATTTTGAAGTTATGTGCACCTTCATAACTTTGGCTTAAACAGTTATAGTGTTGAAATTTGGTACGTGAATCCGGTTCTTCTTTCTTCTTGGTTCTTGTGCACCTGAACAGCTTTAGCAGTGGATTGGGTTGATGGTGAACAAAGACTTTTGGTAGTTTCAACTATTTTTCTCTACTGCCGTGAATTTAATGTTGTGTTTTCATGAGATTCATAATTTTGCTCACTCACACACTTATTCCAAATTGACTTAAGGAGTTAAGAACATGTATACAAAAGATAACACTACTGAGGGCAGTATATGACCTTAGTGACGGAGCTCTAAAGCACACGAGTTTTAATTCAGTTTCAAATTTAAAAGTAAATTATTATTTGTCTCTAGAATTTTTTGCTAATGATTATATTAGGTCAATGCTGAATAGGTACTAGTTATTCATCTGAACCAAAAATTTTGTAATTCAATTTTCATGTGTAGAGACAAGATATGTAATTTATTAAATACACCTGAATCTCGGTTCCATCAGTACAACTGATAGAAGTTATATTGTATGGCACTGTAATACTTTCAAATAAATTAAACAAAGTGAGAACACTTAAAATATAATGAATGAATAACATCACAATCGTGTATATATGTATGGAAAGCTAGAGTTAGTGGGGATTGAAACATATCTTTTCTGTGTAGTTAAAACACATTAATTTTTCAACTAATCTTGGGTAACTAACTACAGAGAAAAATAAAATTATATATATTGTAATATATGTATACATAATATACACGTAGCATACGCCTAAAAGATCAGTAATAAACTATTTTACTACTCTCCACACACCTATACAACATTTAATCACCTTTTTACAGTATTATTATTTGTTTGAATTCCGGAAATAATTGACAAAAGAAAAACATTCACTCGTTTCAGGTTTATTAGTGTGCAGAAACACAGAATTAATTTATATGTCTTCATTTTGCTTCGAAAAATTTGTTCATGTATGAAGAATTTTTTAGTTGAATAATTCAGCAAAATGAGATCTAGAAAAGAGAGAAGTGTCAGTAGATATTGTTCCCAAAATTGATAATGATACTTTTAGATAATTTTTTCAATTACTGAATCAACTTAATCTAGAGTTATGTATCAATGTTTTCTGATAGTTTTAAACCAGACTTTAAGAGGCAGTGGCGTAATGAAGAAGGGAAATTTGTTGACAAAACTACCCCGAAACTTATTTTGTATGAAGAAAATTCGACAAATTTAAAAATTTATAATATCGTTCTCTAATTTCTATCTAATTTAACCCCCCGAGAAAATATTTCTTACTACGCCATTGTTAAGAGGTATTTTCATTATAATAAAAAGCTATAATATGAAGCTATTGAAGGATCCTTAATTTTTAACAAAATGCCAATAATTCAGAAAAACATTGTTTTAATATGCCTTATTTAAATAACTTGAGCCAGCAGTGAAATCAAATTTCGTTGGTTTTTAGTACATAATCATTTATGTACTCTGTTTGAAATGAAAATATAAAATACTTATTTTCATCATTTATTTAAAAAAATATATAGGTCATTTTACAAATGCCATATATTGTAACGCTAATAAAAATTTATTGAATATGAATTTATTTGGTTTAATCATCATTGTAATATTATCATCTGAAAACTAAAAGCAACGAATAAATATCTATAACTTTATAAGCTATCATCTTTGATAGAGATATCTTATATAAAAATAAAGTAATCGGTCATGAAAACCATAACGACATTCCTAATTTATCCAAAAAACAAATATAGTAAATTATATGGAATAAATGTGACAAACTTGATAATTTAATTTACGAACATTAATTTTATTGAGTAATCTGACTCCCCCGTTATACATTTCAATAATACTATGATTGATCAATAATATTTATACTTTGTCATTACAATAAGGTTATATGTCAAACCGGAACTAATGTTCGGTAATACTAAAGAGCCACTATTTATTCTACCATCATAATCATAGCACAATAATCAATATTTATTGAGTCAATTAGGCGAAACAGAAATATTAGATGTTTCAGGTAATTTTGTCATCATCAGGGAACAAACAAATACTGTAATCTTCTCGAATGTAATCATTATATATTTCGAAACGATTCCCAATTGATTGAAGTATGACTTTTGAATAAAAAGAACACCGAAATTTTGTGTTTTGTAGAGGTTGTATTTGTAGCTCTGCAAATTAGAAAAGCACTAATATTGAGATTGAATATATCTACAGGGTATTATACGTAAATCTTTTCACATCAATTCTTATAAAACTCCAAGAACTGGTTGAAGAATAACGGAATTTATCATCAGAGGTTGTTGTAAATGTAAGAAGAAAGGCGAAAGTTCCTCATATGCCAAGAACTACTGAGTTCGTAGATTTTATATTTCTTGAGATTAATACAAATTCGAAAAATTCATGTTTTTTTCTGAAAATAATATTGAAATTTTTTTCAACTAACTCAGTGTCAGTGTCCGAAGAGATTTAATACAATGTATCACATGCATCATAATGCCATTTAAAATTTCTAAGTTGATGCCTATGTAGATCTAGAGAATAACTATGTTCAAATTAATCATTTTAACCCATTAAATATATAGCAACAAATTTATATCATTTAGTATTATGAGTAGTATGTACTAGATTGAAATGGGGTTGAACAATGCGAATATGGATTTCCATTATTGATTTTCGTAATCAAAATTCTTACCTATACTTTATTCGTTTCAGTTATTCCTAAAATTATTTTGCAATGCGAAAAACTTTATGTCTTATGGTAAACAATAAAAATACAATAAAGACTGGATTTATTGATAATTATTAAAAGTAATATTAGCAAATAAATATAAATTCATATATTACATATACCTTGAAAAATTTCTAAATATAAATGAAATGATATAATTGAGTAAATTATAGTTTTCAGTGTATTATATTAATTTCGTTCGCCGCAGGATCCAGAACCGATTCTGAACTGGTTCAGAACTAATTCTGGATTGACAAAGTTCGTATGCTAAATTCTGAACCGATTCAGAATTATTTTCAAACTCGAACGACTTTAAAACTAGTTTAGGAAAATGTCAAAAAAAAAGAAAAAGGCCACGTGTTCCATTCCTCCCTGAAATATGTGTCAGGGTGGCGGGCAGCTTAAGTTATGGCGAGGAACTCCTTCAGCCGGATGAGGTGATACACTTGGCCGTACAAGTGTATTAAGGGTGGGTGAGACAAAATATTTATGAAAGATTGGAAATCTGGGTAAGTTTCAGATGATAATACTGGTCCAGCATTCACCTTGTAAGTATGCAAGCAGTGACTTACTCAAAGCCATGAGGAAACCTATGAAAAAACTCATGGCAACCAGTCGACTCCGGGGTTCGAACCCGGGATCTCCCAAATACTAGCCAGCGTACCTAATTACATGGCTAACTAGCTTGGTGAGAAATGTATGGTATGGTAGGTATTTATCAAATGTGACTTGCGCAGTCAAAATTGTTTGGTATAATAATCATGAATGAGTAAGTCTTAAAATCCTAGGACTACTATAACCTGTTCTGAACCGATTTTCTGAACCGATTTGTTTATCCGCGAGCGCAGACCTGGAATTAAAAATTCAAAATTTTGTGATCGGCGAACGCCGTTTCCAATACTACAGAATCGGTTCAGAATCCTTACCGCGATCGAGGCTATTTTTTTTAACTAAAGGGACCTACAGTTTTACGCCGGTTTCGATCGGCCAATGGGCTTCAAACTGAGTCATTACCCAACAGTTAATCATATTTAGAATTTTATTGAACGTACACAACACCCAAGAGCAAAGTGGGACTCGAACCCACAATCCTCGGTTTACAAGCCATACACCTTACCGCTATAGGCTGCCGACGCCTCTAACAATGCTATTATTTCCAGTGGCGGATTTACCAGCAGGCTGAGTAAGCTGGAGCCTAGAGCGGCAGATTTTAGCGGCGGCAAATTTATTGTTAAAATTTTAACTTCTCCCCAAAAAAAATGAAAATTTTCAATAATTGGAAATTTGTTTTTTTCGCTTCGATTTCCGAAAATTCAGTTTTCTTCAGATTTCGACGTTTTGAAGTACTAGGAAGCAATTATGATTATTCTCACGATAATATTTGTATGGCTGTATGTATGTGTTTGTATGTAAACCTATAATAACTTTTGAACAGGTCAGCCGATCGCAATGCGGCATTCTATAGAGTTTCACTAAAGTTAGATTTCCTGAGAATTGCAACCGATTTGGCACAGTAAATTTTGAGAAATCGCAAGAACAAAATTTTCAAAAAATGTTTTTTGAAATACCTCTGAAACTACCAAACCGATTGATTTGAAAATATACTCAACTCTCTTCCTTATCGAACTGCGTCGATTGACCTAAAGAGCATAAAAATCTGTTGATCCATTCGGGAGATATCGGGAGATAAGTTCAAGTAAACGCAGAAAAAATTGTTTAATTAAAATTGTGAACTAGGGTATCGAATTGTTAAGGTTGGTAGGGGCGGAAAAATTTGAATAGCCTACTAGCGGAAAACATCTAAATCCGCCACTGATTATTTCCGAGATGAATGTAGCAAATCTTCAAATAAAAACCCAGATCTCGAACTTTGTAGATTGCTCAATCTACACCGATACCAAAATACCAAAAGCATGATCGAAAACCAATAAATCTAAAATTTCGCAACATGCCCCAATGATATTACACTATTCGCTGTCAGGATATTCAATTGAACGAAGTGAACCTGATTAACAATCAGATTGTGGGACCACGTTTGTTTGTCTGATTGCAATTTATCGTCTATTGCTCGAAATGGAAATTCTTTTCCTTCGTGGCGTTGGTTCAGAAAATAATTCATTATTAATTGTTCTCAACAGTATTTGAATTTTAATGGAGGGCAATGCAACTTGAGTTCATCCCACGCTCCTGGAAACATAATTGCACAATGTGTTTTCTTCATGTAATTTTATATTATATTTAAATATGCCTTCTAATAATATATTGTTACGAGGCAAGCTATGTTATTCGTGTTTCATTTTCCACGACTTTTTCATGAATTGTGTATGATGTTTTTTGTTGGATATGATGAATCCTATAAATAAAAAGTACAACAGTATAAATTTCTCTTGAATAATAATATATAATATATAATATATAATGCATAATAATACAGTTCAATGTTTGAATTCTATATATTATAATTCATTTAATTGTATTAGAATTTCAGTATTTTTCCAAATTCACCGCTAAATAAATTAAAATTTAATCAATGAAAAATCAGAAAATGTTTAAACAATGCTAAATTGAGTTATGAAATATCCAACTCTATAGAAGTTTTTAAAGTGTATAGTGTTTGCTCTATGAAATAAATATTATTTTATTGTGCTCTATTTTCTATGAGAATATGTCCAACTCGGTGAAATTTTTATGTTGTCGAATATATACAAGATTCCTGTTAATTAGCATGAAAGCACCGCTGATAGAAATGCTCAGATTCTTTCCATGAAAATTTTTCCAAATGAAAATTATTTGCGCTAAACAGACGTTTGATGACGATAATAATTCGTTGGAAAATTTATTTGAAAATTAGCATCAGCTGACTTGAGTATTTGGCGATTGGCGTTTCTGTTTGGCCTAAAGTGAGATGACTGTCAGTTTCCAAAGGATGGCGTTGTGATTTATTTCCTTGTCATTAGTGTTTCTGTTTGGCCTAAAGTGAGATGACTGTCAGTTTCCAAAGGATGGCGTTGTGATTTATTTCCTTGTCATTAGTGCTCTTGTTGGAAAATAGCAGGTGGTTATGTGGATTTAAGGTCGCTACCTACTAAGTCGATGAACTGGACACAACTGATGTGTTCGTTGAAAAGCGAAACAGACTATCTAGTGTTTCCATTGTATGTGGTATGAATGTCGAATTTTTTAACATTTTTCTTCGAAAGATGAATAGGAATTCCAGGTCTTACACACATATATTTAGCGCAATAAATTAACATATAGATATATATATATATATATATATATATATATATATATATATATATATATATATATATATATATATATATATATATATATATGTGTGTATGTATATTATACAAGGCTATTCAAATTCGAGCCTATGCATGGGGATTTCGATAACGGTAAGAGATAAAGGGATGATTAAACGGGAGCAAAGTAGCTTATTTTAGAGGTCAATTATATAGATTTGAAAAAATCTGATCTAGCTTCTTTAGTTCTGGAGTTATACAGGAAAAATCGAAAATTTCGAAATTCTTCTTTTGTTTATATCTTTTCATTTTAGGAATTTTTTCATACATATTGTCACTTTGCCATTGCAACTGTTTGTAGGCTATCCAAATATGAATAAAAATTATATACAGGGTATCGTATATGGGCCACCCTCAACTATGAATTTTCAATTATGGACCTGTGTTTTTATTGCATTTTTTTGAATGCCAAGAGTCATGTTTCATCTTGTCGTAGTATTTTCATCTGAATTACAGAGTGTTTAAGAAATATTGAACTATTCTCAGTAAAATTTCAACATTTTGTTTGAATTCCAGCTGTAATTTTGAAAAAATATCATAGAAGTATAGAATGCCTAGTATTACTTCAATATTTCCAAAACACTTCATGATTTAGATAAAAATGAAACGCCAATAAAAAATACAGGTCCGTATTTGAAAACGAAAAGTTGAGGGTGGCTCAATGTGTACGATACCCCGTATATATGTATATATAAATATATATATATATATATATATATATAAATATATATATATATATATATATATATATATATATATATATATATATATATATATATATATATATATATATATATTTATATATATTGATAATATATATATATATATATATATATGTTTATATATATATAGTATATATATATATATATATATATATATATATATATATATATATATATATATATATATATATATATATATATATATATATATATAGTTGCAATGGAAAGGTGGCAAATTGTAAAAAAAATTTTCGTAAAATGAAAAGATATAGGCAAAAGAAGAATTTCGAAATCTTCGATTTTTCCTAAATAACTCCAGAACTTAAGAAGCTAGGTCTATAATTAACCTACGAATACTCTACTTTGACACGTTTTTACTAACTCTCTATCTCTCATCGTTATCGCACTTCCCTCGCATAGAATCGAATGTGAATAGCCCTGTATATATATATATATATATATAAATATATATATATATATATATATATATATATATATAATAAATATATATATATATATATATATATATATAAATATATATATATATATATATAAATATATATATATATATATATATATATATATATATATATATATATATATATATATATATATATATATATATATATATATGTTTACTCGATTACTGCCAGAGCCAACTCAGGAAGCTAGACCCTAAAAAGAAACAAAATCTCGTTATGGTCGAAATATGTGAAGTATTTCAACCATAACGAAATGTCCGTGTAACCACATGTCCGGTATTCTGAATAAAGTGTGTTAAACTCATTAACAGATAATCGAAACTAACCTATTAAACCAAATTTCAGCAAACATATTTGCTCTGTATGAACTGCGGTTCAATTAACAAATTATGTACAATTTCATAAATGAAATTGCAATAAGGTAGTTACTAAAATTCATAGGTTCAAATTATGAGATTTTTGTTATACATTTTTATAGATTTCAATGAATGTTCAATGACAGCACTAATAATACTTGGTTCTTATTCACGACTGATTAATTAATACAACATCTTGACCATGGACAACAAAAGCAATAACGCGCCATGTATAAACACTGAAAAATATAATGAAATAACGTAAACCAAGAAAATACGAAACAGATTTATAAATAATTAGCCTACTCAAGCGTATTTGGAGGTCACCAGATGCATTCAATCATGCTTATGTAGCTAGTTTATGTTCTGAGATTCTAGCATAATATTGAAGAAATCGCTATTGTCAAATATAAGTAAAAATTGACAATTTGACCTAAAAAATGCGTGGGAGGCAGACTTCCGTCACAGAGGTGGTAATTTTCTCTCATTTTTGTGTTATATTGCATATAAATTATTAACCTCAATACCAAGCTAGTTAGTCGAGTATGTTAGGTACGCTGGCTAGTATTTGGGAGGTCTCGGGTTCAAACCCCGGGGCCGACTGGTCTGCCATGAGTTTCTCTCAGAGGTTTCCTCATGGTAATGTAAGTCACTGCTTGCAAACTTATAAGGCGAATACTGGGCCAGTATTAATCCTCTGAACCCTACCCACACTTCCTATGTTCCATAAATATCCCGTCTCACCTATCATTGATGCACTTGTACATACAAGTGTATCCTCTGATCTGGCTGAAGGAGTTAATCCCAAACTCAAGCTGCCCGCCTCCCTGACACATACTTCAGGGAGGAATGAAACACGTGTGTTTCCTTTTTCCTTTAACCTCAATTCGGAAGGGCTTAGGAGGTTTGCAAAACTTTGGAACCTACGAAGAAGTCTCTACATCATAATGGCTGTGGTTAAGGAAAAAACTTCAAAAATTTTGTTTTAATATCCACTTAATCCACAAATTTCAACCTTTTAACCCAATCTGCAACAGTTGTGGAGGTGAGCGGATCTTCAAAAACGCCGAAAGAAATAAGAAATATCCATACAAAAATAGCAACAGTGAGGGATATACTACCACAAATGCTTTCTCAATATTAACATAATCCAATTATATATTTCCAACTGTCCAACTCAATTTGAAGAAGGTTTTTGGGTGCAAATAATTATTCAAAAAAGTTGTCAGCTCCATTCACCCTCCAAAAAGCCCTGTAATGCAGAATTTTGGATCTGTTGTTTATAATTGATTTCCAGTCATGCACCTCCCCCCTATATCTATTTCCAAAGATTGGTGATTCCAAAATTTTTACTGAGTATACCCAGATTTTGATAGTTTCGTTTTGAAACAAGAAAATACTACATACCAAATTTCCTCTTTTGGTTTGATGTACTTGATAGATACCTACTAGTATTATCTACATATATATATAAATATATAAATATATATATATATATATATATATATATATATATATATATATATATATATATATAAATATATAAAAGATTATATTGTGCACTCGGCAAAAGGAGGCTAGATTTAAATCAAACAACCATTGGTCATGAACATCTATATTTCGGTCCTTAGTTTGGGACCTTCATCAGGATGCTGGAAGTCAAAAACTTTGACTGTTGGTTGTTTGATTTAAATCTAGCCTCCTTTTGCCGAGTGCCCAATATAACCTTTTATAAGTTAGAAGTTACGGCAATATTCCTTGTATTAATTATATAAATATATATATATATATATATATATATATATATATATATATATATATATATATATATATATATATATATATATATATATATATATATATATATATATATATATTTATATATATATATATATACAGGGTGTCGCACCGGGAACTGAATCGATCAATATAGAACAAAGTACGGATCAGAAAATTTTGAAAATTTAGACGATTACTAATGTCGTTGTGGCCAATCCAACCAAAATAATTACAAGCAGCTATCACTTCCGCTTATACCGGAAGTCGATACCAACTTGCTTATTTCAAATGGAATACCCTATATATTTTAGGGTTTTCGAAAAGAGCATAAAATTCTGAGTCGAAAATGTGAAGAACACCCTATGCCTAAACCTAGCCGTTCCAGAGATATTTGACATTTTATAGAAAATTTGAGAGGTGCAACGGTTTACAAGAACCGGTATAACTTTCTTCCTGTAAAATATACTCATTTGCTTCTTGTCACATGAAAAGAACACAAGAAGAACTACGTTCTACAACTGAAACTAATTCAATAATATTATACCAAGTGTTCCGTTTTTCACGTTACATTTCGTCAACTTCAAACCGCGAAAACTTGTTTAGGTCAAATGGAACACCCTATATTTTTTTACGTCAAGTTGTGTAAAATTGAATTCCCTTTTTTCTGATATTAGCATTGAAGATATGGCATGAACTAAAATAGCAGATAAGATCAATTTAAAATATTTCATTTTAATTTAATAAATTCCGCCCTCGAACCTCGACACATTTTTCGCACCTTCGGATTAGTTCCTCATGGGTAGCCCTTCTACGTCAAGTTGTGTAAAATTGAATTCCCTTTTTTCTGATATTTTAAATTGATCTTATCTGCTATTTAAGTTCATGCCATATCTTCAATTCGTTAATACGCATGTTTCAGTGTTATTTTCCGTTTTTCTGGATATCGAGTACAAAGGTTATCACAATAAATAAATTAAAAAGTTTTCGTTGGTATAATTCAAACGTGCTGGAATTTTTTGACATAAGAGAATGACTGATTGTTTGTAATCATGGCTATTTTGATGAAATGATTACAACAATTCATGAATTTCTAATAAAATCACAAATATTTCAAAAAGTTATAAACTTAACCCCCACAATGCTAATATCGAAAAAAAGGGAATTCAATTTTACACAACTTGACGTAAAAAAATACAGGGTGTTCTATTTGACCTAAACAAGTTTTCGCGGTTTAAAGTTGACGAAATGTAACGCGAAAAACGGAACACTTGGTATAATACTATTGAATTAGTTTCAGTTGTAGAACGTAGTTCTTCTTGTGTTCTTTTCATGTGACAAGAAGCAAATGAGTATATTTTACAGGAAGAAAGTTATACCGGTTCTTGTAAACCGTTGCACCTGTCAAATTTTCTATAAAATGTCAAATATCTCTGGAACGGCTAGGTTTAGGCATAGGGTATTCTTCACATTTTCGACTCAGAATTTTATGCTCTTTTCGAAAACCCTAAAATATATAGGGTGTTCTATTTGAAATAAGCAAGTTGGTATCGACTTCCGGTATAAGCGGAAGTGCCAGCTGCTTGTAATTATTTTGGTTGGATTGGCCACACCGACATTAGTAATCGTCTAAATTCTCAAAATTTTCTGATCCGTACTTTGTTCTATATCGATCGATTCAGTTCCCGGTGCGACACCCTGTATATATATATATATATATATATATATATATATATATATATATATATATATATATATATATTTAATATTTAATAATATATATATATATAAAATTTATATATTTATATATATATATATATATATATATATAATATATATATATATATATATTATATATATATAATATATATATATATATATATACTATTATATATATATATATATATATATATATATATATATATATATATATTATATATATATATATTATATTTATATATATATATATATATATATATATATATATATATATATATATATATATATATATATATACATACATACATATATATGTCACACCTCTAAAATAGTGCTCTCGGATGAATGAAACAGATTCAAAAACCACTCAAATGTTTAATCAATTTCTTTCGACACAGTACAATGATCCGAGTAAGTATTATCTTTGAATAAAAGACGACAAACTAGCTAGAGTTCTTAATTCAACCAAAATTCCAGAGAACTTTATCATGTTTATTTTCAAGTATTTTAATTTTATCGGTCACTCAGAAATCTAAAAGTGTTATTTTTCAATAAATATCACAATATTTTTCTCTAAAAATTAATTTTACGTCTCTATTTGCTGTCAATTAATTCAAGTAGGCAGTTCCTCATACGTATTGAGGTTACAAAAAAATTATTCTCACAGTAATCGGCAATGATGTGTTACAACTAACCTTGTCGAAAAGAAAAATTTTTGTGGACATATTTAAGTCAAGTTTTTATGAACATTACTATTCAAAAAATCACGAAGAATTCTCAACATTCTTGAAAAAAACTCCTGTACTTCGTAGTTTTTCCAATGGGTCACCCATTTAACTACTAACCGCACCCGGTGCTGTTTGGTTCTGTGGTTTGACGATTTCAGATATTTACAGCGTGATATGGCTGTATATATGACATTTTGTCATTAGATTCAAACAGCTAATTCAATTGATAAGTCGATGTCAATTGATTTTGTTTCAAATGTTTATTATGATTAATATTTAAATAATTTTAAAATTTATAATATGAATTTCAGTCGCGAAATATTCTATAGAATAAAATAAAAAGCCCTCTTCTATCTAGCTCCAATTATAATTTTCTGTGGCATTTACAGAATTATTTCCAATAAAATCCCAAAGCTTGATGTTACTCATAGCTAAAATTTTGTAGAATGGGTTTCATTTTATTTGGTATTGACATTATATCAGACTTCTGCAAAAATTACTCGAAAAATCTCAATAAAATTTTATTCATAGTAAATGCGTAAATTGGGAGATATTATTTTAAGGAGGGAAATCGTACGTTAACTTTTTATGTACTGTATAATCAAGTGAGGACATAATCTCAATTCACCTGACTCTGTCATATAAATTACGGAAACTTCGTAATGGCAATTTCTCAACATTACTACGATTCCGATTGTGGAAAATTATCTATATTAAAATTAATCTTTCGCAAAGAGCACCACATCTTCCTGATATCGCCTCCTAAATAAATATTTTTTCAGTTCGTAACACCGTCTGCTGACATTTGGAACGCGCGAAATAGGTTATTATCAATAAAAAATGCAATGATATCAGTGCAATTTGTTTGACTTACCTCTTATCGCACATTTGGAGATGACGCCAATAACCTTGCTTATCAGTTTTAGTACAATGTTTGTTCCCTAAAGTCGTTGAACTACAAACTACAATAAATTTCATATTTTACCACCACTTTTGCTTTTATTTGTTCGTGTGTCGACCTTACAAATTGTTTATTAATGCAATTGTTATGGATCTATTTGAACCGTTCTGTTTGCATTTGAGTGAGTAATCTCCCGACTTCTGCAATTTTCTGCGGTGATGACGAATCGTTTTTATAATATTGAATGATTTCCATCAGAAGGAATAAAAAATGGCGAACAAGGAATAGTGAATATTTATATACATATATAATACAAACATGTAAGGTGTGAATTTATCACACTGAATTGAGCTGATTTGCTGACGTTTATATATATATATATATATATATATATATATATATATATATATATATATATATATATATATATATATATATATATATATATATATATATATACAGGGTGTCCCACCGGAAAAGAACGCGATCTGTATATAGAAAAGTACACATAGGAAAATTTTGAAAATTTGACAGTATACTAACATTTACAGGAGCAACTCGACTAAAATATTTTCAAGATGGTGGCACTTCCGGTTATACCGGAAGTAGATACCAACTTGCTTATTTTAAATTGGATACCCTATATATTAATACATTTTTGGATTCTACGCAAGATTCTAGGCAGATTTCATGTATTTGTCATATACCTAAGTCTAAGCGTTTTTGACATATTTAGGTTTTTATGTCAAAAATGACGATTGCAAGCCCTAATATAATTATCAATTGTTCATATAAGGATTCCCGTATTACCTACTTTGGGATGGATTCCTTGTTAAAAATGACTTGCTTTAATAGATTTTGTATAGTTTTTGGATAACGTATCATACAGAGTGTTCAAAAAATAAGATCTAAAATGAGATTGAGAAAACTGACAAAAATCAATTTTTCCAAATGGAAACCCCCCCCATTTTTCTTATTTTGTAGTATTTAGCATTTAAAAAGAAGGTAACTTTGTATGAAGTTATCTATACCTAAAATTTGAAGTTTTCGAAATATTGCCAATTTAATATTTTTATATGACGATTTTGCATTCAACCGTTAAACAATTAGATCTAGGATAGCCACGATCGTATTTGACATTTCAAATCATCGTAATGGCACCCCGGTTAAATTATACAAACGAAGATTATTTAAACTTATTTATTATTTATGGACAATGTGATAAGTTATTTCAAGAACATGTGATACAAGTGCGACCCGATATCCTCATAAACAAAAACCATCACCAAATACTGTTAAACGAATTATAGAAAACTTCAAGAATTTTGGATCCGTAAAGGCATAAGTGTACAAAACAAACCAGTTGTTAACAATGAAAATATTGAAATAGCAATTTTGGGATATTTTGAAGCATATCCAACAAAATCTTCAAGGCAGATGGCATTAGAATCAGGCTTATCTAAATCGTCAATTCTAAGAATTTCATGGAAACACAAATATCATCCCTATGCTATCCATATTTTCATTAGATCAGCAATTAAATGAAAATGATTCAGATAAGCCTTAAAGGTCTAAATAATTTTCGTTTGTATAATTTAACCGGGGTGCCATTACGATGATTTGAAATGTCAAATACGATCGTGGCTATACTAGATCTAATTGTTTAACGATTAAATGCAAAATCGCCATATAAAAATATTAAATTGGCAATATTTCGAAAACTTCAAATTTTAGGTATTGATAAGTTCATACAAAGTTTCCTTCTTTTTAAATGCTAATTACTACAAAATAAGAAAAATGGGGGGTTTCCATTTGAAAAAATTGATTTTTGTCAGTTTTCTCAATCTCATTTTAGATCTTATCTTTCGAACACCCTGTATGATTAGTTATCCAAATACTATACAAAATCTAATAAAGCAAGTCTATTTCAACAAGGAATCCACCCCAAAGTAAGTAATACGGGAATCGTTATAGGAACAATTGATAATTATATTAGGGCTTGCAATCGTCATTTTTGACATAAAAACCTAAATATATCAAAAACGCTTAGACTTAGGTATAGGACTTAATACATGAAATCTGCCTAGAATCTTGCGTAGAATCTAAAAATGTATTAATATATAGGGTATTCAATTTAAAATGAGCAAGTTGGTATCTACTTCCGGTATAACCGGAAGTGTCACCATCTTGAAAATATTTTAGTCGAGTTGCCCCTATCAACATTAGTATACTGTCAAATTTTCAAAAGTTTCTTATGTGTAGTTTTCCATATACAAATCGCGTTCTTTCCCGGTGGGACACCCTGTATATAAAAGTATCAAATCGGGAGAAAATATACGTAGGTCGGACACATAAATTTGGATTACTGAACACAGGCGAAGTTACATTGATTATAGCAACGATTCAATATATGCTAGACATTTAATAAAAGAGAAATATGACTTCAATTCATATTTCGGAATTCTACATCTCGGAACAAAAAGGTTCAAAATTAAATCATATGAAAACTTTAGAAATTAATAAGCATAAAAATTCCCAGAAGTTACTTAATAACCAATTGGATGTGAACAGCTCCCCCTCCTTAACTTTTTCAAAAAGTTTTTAAAAAGCCACGAATGTCGTGGGGAGACGTCAACTTCTTAATAGAATCGAGTTTCTTGAGATTCGCCAAGCCTGTTATTGCTAATAATTATCAAAAAGTTAAAAATAGTTCACAGGCAACAACAATTCAAATAAATAATTATATATATATATATATATATATATATATATATATATATATATATATATATATATATATATATGTGTGTGTGTGTGTATAGTGTATAGTGTATATATATAATAGCTGACCAGAGCCGTAGCCAAGGGGGCGCTAGAGGGGGCTGAGCCCCCTCTGGAATTATTCAGGCCCCTCTAGAAAAGTTACCAGATATTTGTTTATATTTAATGATGAAAGTACATTTTAATTTCTTTAAATATTTTTTATTTCTATTTGTTTTAATTATTCAGAGTTTTCTATGAGAGATTTTTTATTTATTATTTTTTATTAGAATAAATTTTTTTATCTGTTTTTCAGTATACTTCTCTAGGTGAGAAGACAGAAAAAGCTGTATATTCCTGTCTTTTTTCACGTATATTTATTTTAGTACTATGTAAAAAACAAGCCCCTTCAAGGATTTTTCACCCCACTCTAGAAAGCAGTGCTGGCTACAGCCCTGTAGCTGCAATAATTACGAATATAAAACAAGAATAGATTCAGCCAGTTACTTTTTCCTACTTAAGAAACTCTGATGAGATCAAATGAAATCGAAACAGCTATATGCAGCTTTACAGAAAGAGGTTATAAAAATTATTCTCAAAAATGAAAACTCCTTCCTTTTTTTAATGTTAGAATTAAGGTGAAGTTGAAGGATATTATAGTTGGAAGAAAATACCAGAGTGGCCTGGACGCCTGGTTTTCTCAGTTTCTTCAGAATTTTCTATAGAGAATTTTGGCTGAAGAAATCGGATAATGATCAAGGCGTTTTTGACGAACTATCGTCTCAAACATATTATATAAAAATTGTTAAATTTAATCCTTAAAATATATTAGTTCAAAAATATAAAAATATTAAAAATATAGTAGTTCAGAAATATTAAAACTATAGTAGTTCAATCTCATTCCATATATTCGCTGTTGCATAACGAAAGACCCATGTTGGATGTCTATATCATGGTTACCGTTTGTCTAACTGGAATGTTAATATTAGGAGAATATCCACACTTAATTCAGCGGAACAGGAAATCGGAGACCTATCGATATATATCTACTAACAAGAAGGCAATGGGAAACGTTATTTATCACCAAAACTAATGAAGTTTGTGTTTAATTAAAACAGGAAAGGTAAAAAGTTAACGAAAATGGCGAACGTGATACAAACTCGTCAAAAAATCATATAATTCTGAAATTCCAAAGATCATTTGATCAATCTGTAGTATAAATAATTCGTGGTGAATAAAATAGTGTCCATTCTATATAATAAACATTAAAATGTGAGAAAAGAATAATAATTGTGAATTGAAATTCCAATTGTACAGTATGAATATATAAATAGGTTTGTAGGTTATTTTCGAAAACCTGGACGCAAGTCATATAAATTGTTTCGGGTATTTTCTTTCTACTATATCCTTCAATTAAACCTTAATGTTCATGTTATTCTTACATTGAAAAAGTTGTTTATTTTTGGAGAAATATCTCAATATAACCTCTTCGTGGAAAACAGCATATGCCTGTTTTGTTCTTATTAGATCTCATCAAAGTTTCATAATTAGAAAGAGGTAACTGGTTAAATCTATTCTTGCTCCTTTTTCATAATTATGACAGCTATGTGTATATATATATATATATATATATATATATATATACATATATATATATATATATATATATATATATATACATATATATATATATATATATATACATATATATATATATATATATATATATATATATATATATATATACAGGGCGTTATTCAATAAGTGTTCTATATTTTACAGGACGATTCCTCAGCTATTTATATAGTGAAAAGTTCATACAAGCACGGGTTCGCAAGGTCTTCATTTTTGAGATTCAGGTTGTCTTATATTTTATTGAATTTTTGATATTCGTACATAAATTTTAGAAAGCGCAGAACGTCAACGTGTGCCCCCTCTGATTCTGCCAGGTACTCATCTAGTAAGCCAGTAAGCTACCATCCCGGCTACCAGCGTACATCCCGGCTCCACTCTGTAAATACCCTAAGGGTTCCTACACAGTGGAGCCGAGATGAACGCTGGTAGCCGGGATGGTAGCTTACTCGCTTCAGTTGCTTTTTGTCATTCAACGTGGAAGGACTTGATGAAACGTTGTTGCTCGAAAGCACAGCTACTGAGTGGTGTGTGAGAAGATTACGGCGAATTTCATCATTTGTACAAAAACTTGAAAAACCATCCTGATGGGTTTTTTGAATATCTACGTATGGAGACTGATACCTTTGATTATATCAAGGATTTAGTATCCTTCAAAATACAGATAAATTTCAACACTTGTGCAGCAGCCAACTGTTGTCAGTGGCAGACGGGACTGGCATAATAAAAAGACGGCTGCAAAATGCTCAGGCGCTAGCCATTCCACATAGCTTTGAGCTATATAAACAATCGGGGTAGCTATTATATTTCTATCCATCCAGGATTCCTGCGCCCATCGAGGTAACCAGCCAGGCTCCACTGTGCACGGGTACGTTCCCAACTGTGGGAGGATTGTTACATCGCAGTAAGCGAGTAAGCTACCATCCCGGCTACCAGCGTACATCTCGGCTCCACTGTGTATGTACCCTTAGCAATGATAATCGACAAAGCAAAAGGGCAATCGCTTGAAGTATCTGGATTGTACTTTGCACATGGAACATTTGATGTGAGGAACCTATCCACTCGTTGGAAGCCCATCACGAATATATATGCACCAAATGGAAAAACTGAAAATATTGTATCCAAAAGCATTAGAATCCATAAAGTTAAAATAGATCTAAAGCTAAATTATAGTGTTTTTTTATTTAGCAAAAAATCACCAAGCAAAGTGGGAAATATTGTTTTTATTTATTGTACCCTAAGCTTCATTCAAAGTAAGCTTAAATGCTATCACTGTGCGACAGCAATATTTTATGTTTTATTCTTCTGGTAATAGTTAAGGATTTATTAAAATATGATTTCAGTATTTTCCGAGCTATATATTCACTGCTCTGTAATAGTCTAAAAGCATAACTAATATAATAACTGTAAATTAAATTAGCTTTTTACGAAAATACCGTGTGTGTTTATGTGGCAAAAAAGGGTCAGGCTTGTCGAGTTTCCCCGGAGTGTCGAGTTTTCGGAGTTCTAATGTTGATCATACAACCCTTAAATTTTTTGAAAAACTTTAAAACTCCCTATTTTTCATCTAAAATTTAGAAAATTTTCCCTGGTATGGGCCCAGCCATTTATTCGGCGAATCTTATATCTGATTATATATATATATATATATATATATATATATATATATATATATATTTATATATATATATATATATATATATATATATATATATACATATATATATATATATATTATATTACATATTTATATATATATATATATATTATATATATATATATATATATTTATATTTATATATAAATATATATATACTTATATATATATATATATATATATATAATTATATATATATATATAATTTATTTTATTTATATATATATATATATATATATATATATATATATATATCTATATATATATATATATATATATATATATATATATATATCACATGTTTTAACTTCAAATTGAAATCTGATGGAATTGTCAACAAGAAAGTAGAATCATATTCGTCTAAATTTCGAGACACATACCTTAAAAACGTGAAGATAACATATTCGTCAATCGAATTGGAGCAGTGCATTTCTTCCAATTTATTCAGAGACGCATTGCGAAAGGTCATTAACCTTGTGCGTTGGTCCAAATCAGCAAAGAGGCCTATCGCAACTTTGTCGACCAGAAAATCGACGAGCGATTGGAATGAATTTTCGATATTCTTCCAGAACGCAGTTTGTTTGGAAGTGACGGTATTGAGAAATGGGAGGAGAGAGGAAGTTATTCGATTAATATTAATTATAAATGCAATCAATTGGCGCGATTAAGACTGCAGATTGGATAGATTGTGGAGCAACAAATTCATGGAATCTATTTTCTATCTTTACTCCTTATAAGCTTCTAGTTGGGAAATATAATTAAATGATCTGCGTTTATCAGAACGTACAGAAATAATGCTTAATTTTTTTCGATATATAAGCAGTTCCATAACAATGTGAAATTTAAATTGTTTTTAAGTATTTCAAATATTTGTTTTTTCGCTTATGGTATCACACACTATACAATGGAAACATTATTATGGAAACTGTCTAGGTATCTAGTTTACTTTGTTATACCAATGAATAATCATCAGTTACACATGTAAATATATATATATATATATATATATATATATATATATATATATATATATATAAATATTTATTTATATATATATTTATATATATATATATATATATGTATTTTCTTATTTGATTATCACTTTCAGTTATAGATATACGAAGTTTATATCTTTGCAAGTTGTAGTATGCTTTTTTTATGATTTTACTCGATATTTTCTTCAATTTATATTTTCTAGGCGTTTTAGAGGGGAACCTCCTCCATTAGTAGAAACAGATAAAATTTAAAAATTCTAGTCTAGTAAACTTCACTAGCCTAACCTAACCAAACCCTCATTCTATGTATATATATATATATATATATATATATATATATATATATATATATATATATATATATATATACTAGCTGACCCGGCAAACGTTGTTCTGCCATATAAATTATTTTTATCTATCTATCTTTCTATCTATTCATCTATCTGTCGATGTATATCTACCTATCTAACTATCTATCTATCTAGATAGTTATCTGTCTTTCTATCTATCTACATATCTATCTAACCCGGCAAACGTTGTTCTGCCATAAAAATTATTTTTATCTATCTGTCTTTCTATATATTCATCTATCTGCCGATGTATATCTACCTATCTAACTATCTATCTATCTATCTAGATAGTTATCTGTCTTTCTATCTATCTACATATCTATCTAACCCGGCAAACGAAGTTCTGCCATAAAAATTATTTTTATCTATCTGTCTTTCTATATATTCATCTATCTGCTAATGTATCTCTATCTATCTATCTAGATAGTTATCTATCTTTCTATCTATCTATCTATCCATCTGACCCGGCAAACGTTGTTCTGCCATATAAATTATTTTTATCTATCTAAATAGGGGTTGATCGTAGAGGGGTGAAAATTTAGGGTTGTATATATTTTTGAATGCTGTATCATAAAAAATAGAACAGAAAATGTTGTCACAAAAATAAAGAAAAATTTAGAAGTGGACTACCCTTAACATTTAGGGGGATGAAAAATAGATTTTGTCGGATTCTCAGACCTAACCGATATGCACACAAAATTTCATGAGAATCGGTCGAGTCATTTCGAAGGAGTTTAACAAATAAAAAATAATGGTTGATCGTAGAAGGGTGAAAATTTAGGATTGTATGTATTTTTGTATGCTGTATCATAAAAAAATAAAAACAAAAAATTAACGCACCACTAAAATTTGGGTCAATTTCAAAGTTAACTTTCTCGCGAACTGCTGAATCGATTTAGATAAAAAATCTTCAGAAATGACGTTATGCAAAGAGAGATAATTTAAATTCGGGTTTTAGGCATATACTGGGTGTAAGAAAAACTAGTAAAATGCACAACTTTTGTCATATTTTGTGGGAATTCCCATCAACAGTATTAGGTGTCTCTCTAAGTCAAAATATAGCCCCATCTTTTACAAGCATTTTGTTTTTTTATTCACGTTTTTATCTCACATATTAAATGAAATACGGAATTTAATGTCGAAAAAAGACTTAAAGACTTCAATTTGCCTGGGAACATGTGAACTGGACTGCTGAAGATTGGGAATGAGTTTTGTTCACTGATGAGACGAGGTTTTATCTCTACAGCAAGGATCGAAGCTCAGAAATTATTCGACAGCCAAACGAACGTTATTCACAAAATAATATTCGCTAAACCGAGTTATTTAATGGAGGCTCTGTGATGTTTTGGGGCGGAATTTCTTTGGCAGCTCGTACAGACATCATGTCCTTGCATGGAGCACCTTTAAATAGCGAAAAGTACATTGACGAAATTTTGTCAGAGCATGTGATCCCTATAGCTGGTTATATTGGAGATAATTTTATACTAATGCAAGATAATGCCAGACCACATACTGCGGAAATAGAACTAAATTAACCAGAACATTTATGGGATCTAATGATAGGCAGCTTAGAGATCATCAACCCCCACCTGCCTCCTTGGATGATGTAGAAAACATTATGAGGGAAATATGGACAAATATAGATCAAGCAAAAATTAGACGTCTGGTTCAAAATATGGGTCGTCGATGTCAATCAGTTATAAAGAATAGGGGAGAAAACACTGTTGACTTTTTATTTTAATGTTTAAGATTTTATTTCAAATTTTTTTAAAATAAATTTTAGTTGTTACGTTTCACATTAAATTCCGTATTTCATTTAATAAGCAAGATGAAAAAGTGAATAGAAAAACAAAATGCTTGTAAAAGATGGGGCTATATTTTGACTTACGAGAGACACCTTATACTGTTGATGGGAATTCCCACAGAATATGACAAAAGTTGTGCATTTTACTAGTTTTTCTTCAAACACCCAGTATATGCCTAAAACTCGAATTTAAATTTTCTCTCTTTGCATAACGTCATTTCTGAAGATTTAAGCTACATTGAAATTTTTTTTTATCTAAATCGATTCAGCAGTTCGCGAGAAAATTAACTTTGAAATTGACCCAAATTTTAGTGGTGCGTTAATTTTGCTGGCCAGTATATATATATATATATATATATATATATATATATATATATAATATATATATATATATATATATATATAATATAAATATATATATATATATATATTATATATTATATATATATATATATATATATATATATATATATATATATATATATTTATAGGTTAACAGAGGAAGATAACAAAAAATGTAAAAAATGAGAAATATTCATTAATCTCATTCTAATTATGTGACAATGAAACATATTAATATAGAAACATGTGATTCGACTCCACATCCACAAATGGCTCCATCAGCAGGTGGAACTAACATCTGCATGCCGGCCACCTTCTTCACTCATTTAGAAGTGAGAATATATTATCGCCAGAGAGGAAATGAGGAAAAACACAAATTCAAGAGTTTATATATAGGATTATTTTATGAATCCAAATTAATTTATTTATATCTATTGTAATTATATGTTTTATTCCGAAAGTGTCCCATTGACACATAGAATATTCAAAGTTGAATTAAACTCATGTGCTGAATCAACAATTACCTACTGAAAATTTAAATCTTCGCTTAACATTTTTTTAAGGCCCCTACACACGGGCGTCGATGTCTCAATACATCAACGTGCATCAAAGAATGTGCAACCAATAACGTTAATGTAGATGCAAAAAACGCACGTTTTAGAATGCACAACCCGGTTGAAAGTCGCGTTGATGTGTTCAGGAATCGCTTGAATTTTTGGATGTGTGGATGCAAATTACCGTGGAGTGTGCGTTTTTAAAGCAGTAGCGGCATTTAAGTTTATGAAATCATTTGTTACTGCAGTAGGTATTTGAAATAATAAGTTAAATATTTACTAAAAATGTTTGCAGATAGTTTCATCATTATTACTGACTTCACAACAATGTTCCAGGAGTTTCTACGGGAATTTGTGGAGCTGTACAGGGACCTACCCTGCTTGTGGCAGACAAAATCAAAGCACTATTTAGATTTAGACCGAAATAAAAAAATTAAGCATTCAAAATATTAATAGAGAAGCTGCAAATCATTCAACCAAATGCTACAAAAAGTACAGTTGTCACTTACATCAATAGTCTTCGTGGTGGGTTTCAGAGATAAAATGAAAAAGTTTTTATCTCGAAGAGAAGTGGTACGGTGAGGCTTTCGAAGATATTAAAGTATTGAATTTTAAATCTTGCCAATCTCATCATTGTGTATTGACGTTTTATTAATGGAATAACCATGTCCAAAAGTTACGAATAGGTCATCCTTACGTAATTCCTCTAGTTCTAACCTCCATTTCTCTAGCAGAAGAATGTGTGAAAAATTTTATCGTTTTAGAAACCAACCTTTAGACCACATTCGGCGACGATTTTCATTTTCCTTTTTCTTTGTACTCGCCACTGCCACCAGAGCTGAATATTCTTCCTGCTCAGACATCTGGCTGAACATTTTAGCAGACTGCACAAACCTATTGTTTTGTGCGTACGTTAGTACGCAATCAGGTTGCACGTTATTGGTTGCACGTCGATGTATTAAGACATCAACGTCCGAGATGTGTAGCCCGCCTTAAAGTCGTCAGTTACAATAAACTTCAAAACTGATATGAATTGCCAGAAATGGAATTAGTTAAATCATAGTCTACTACTTATTTCGCACCGTTCAGTAAAAGCTGTTGAATAAATTTTTATGATTCATAAGAGCATACGAATTAGCCTTTCAGCAACCATTAGAAAAAATATAACCATATCTCTTCTATATTTCACCTTTGCGATTAAAATGAGAGATAAATTATAGTTTGGCGTAAAGAACATAGGGGTAACCAACAGGAAGGAGGCATATTATCTGAATAATTCATAAGTAGCACTGCAATGGCTCAAACATGGCCGATCGACGACTCACCAGTGCGATTATAATAATTATAGAAACAAAACTTTAGACTTACGTATTCGACCGCAAATACTGAATACTGGATTAGCTCGCTGGATAAGCACGCTAATGGCATTCTAGTTTTTTGATTATGGTAATTCAATTATTTGGATCATCTGAAGATATATATATATATATATATATATATATATATATATATATATATATATATATATATATATATATATATTTATATATATATATATATATATATGTACAGTGCTTTCATGATGAAAGGAACAAATTCATTAAAAAATTAGGTTTCTATTTCATGTTATAATCCTCGGACAGGTCGATTAGTATTTTTATTTGGGCATTTTTCGCAATAAAAATTTTGTATACAGGGTGTCTCATTCAAGAGCTATGGCTTTGTCATTAGTTTTTTTAAAGGTAATACCCTGTATATTATTTCACTTTACAATTCTACGATAATTCTTATCACTTTTTGTGAACATACCATATGCCTCAACTCGATGGATTGCCAGAAACGGAGATATAGTGGGTAATGAGAGGTACGATATGAAAACACACAAATGTAATTACTAATTTAATTTTTTACATATGTTCAATCTGTTGTCCGTTTACTTCGAGACATTTTTGAAGTCGATTCAATGTTTCCCGTTGCACATTTTCAATTACTTCTGGACTGATAAGTCTTATTTCCTGCCTGATTCTCTCTTTTAGATCATCAATATTATTTGGTCTATTCAAATAAACTTTAGACTTCAAATAACCCCATAAGAAAAAAATCCAATGGCGTTATGTCCGGTGATCTTGGCGGCCACTCAATCGGACCTCTCCGTCCTATCCATCTGTTGGGAAAGTTGCTCAAGAAATTGTCGAACAGCGATTGAATAGTGAGGAGGTGCCCCATCTTGTTGAAACCATATCTCGTTATTAGGTATGTCAGGATCTTGTGGGTTAGGAAACAAAACAGCTAAAGCCGGAATGAGTTCGAAACTGGAGAAAGTTCAAGTAGTCCTCTCCGTTTAGTGTTCCTTCAAAAAAATAGGGACCAACTATACGATTTCGAACAATCGCTGCCCATGGTATTTATTTTTTGAGGCCGCTGTGTGTGGCATTCTTGCATCCAATGAGGATTCTCGGTCGCCCAATACCTACAGTTTTGTCTGTTGACGTGGCCATTTTAAAGTAAAGGTGGCTTCATCAGAAAAAATTATGTTGTAATGAAATTTAGATGTTGAATTATGAATTTCAAGAATCTGCTCACAAAACTGTACTCTGCGGTCAAAATCGTCTTCTAATAATTCATGTACCAGCTTAATTTTATAGGGATGATACTTATTTACCTTAAGTATTTTATGCACGGACCCTACTGATAAATTGAAATTATTGGAAATTGTAGTAATGGATGTATGAGGGTTATCTTGGCTTTCTAGTAGAACGTTCAGCACTGTTTCTTCAGATACTCTCGGTGGTCTTCCTTTAGGTAAATCTCTAACGTGGCCGTATCTCCTGAATTTTGATTCAATTTTGCTGACTGTCGATCTAGTAATTGGCGGACGATCAGGATGATTTTCATTGAATAGATTGCAGACTTCTTCTTGTGAACGCACCCTATCTCCAAAACCAATCATCATAAGTACTTCAATACGTTCTCTCTCAAGTAATTGCATTTTCTTAAACAATGAAGTAGTGTAGTGCCTGGAGCGTTAAAAACGTGAAAACTGCGGACTATACAGCACCAGTGAATGAATTCAGATGGTACATGTGAAATTTCATTCTTCAGATTTAATGACAATGTTTACCTAAATAATCTGGGAATCCATCAAGTTGAGGCATATGGTATGTTCACAAAAAGTGATAAGAATTTATCGTAGAATTGTAAAGTGAAATAATATACAGGGTATTACCTTTAAAAAAACTAATGACAAAGCCATAGCTCTTGAATGAGACACCCTGTATACAAAATTTTCATTGCGAAAATTGCCCAAATAAAAATACTAATCGACCTGTCCGAGGATTTTAACATGAAATAGAAACCTAATTTTTTAATGAATTTGTTCCTTTCATCATGAAAGCACTGTATATATATATATATATATATATATATATATATATAATATATATATATATATATATATATATATAAGTATATATATATATATTATATATATATATATATATATATATATATACACATCAATTCGATGTAATGCAACATTTACACACCACCAGTAACAAACGCTCCGATTGTATCCCCTATACAGGCAACAAAGATATATATAAAACAGAATTCTTCGTGATATCGATACACGTTCGTGGCAATAAAATGAAGTAAACTATATATATATATATATATATATATATATATATATATATATATATATATATATATATATATATATATATATATATATATTATATATATATATATATATATATACAGAAGAGAATAGAAAGAAGCAGTATAGAAATACTTGTTTTTGCCACATGCAAATTATACTGATGTGTTCAATGGCTTATGTCTAATAGATGGCAGAATTCTTCTAATAGGTGGCAGAAAATCCAAAACTGTTTTTTAAGACCTTTTCACAATTTGATAGGAAGAGATAAGCTTAAATGCTCGAATGTGTACAAAAAAAACTGTGTTTTGCTTTCTTTTTATTTAAAATCATCAAAACTGGTCAACCATCATATTTAGTTGATGAGCTGAGATTTAGATATTGGAAACACATCATAAAAGTATACGTAATATGTACTCGATTTATGGACCAATATATAAAAAGAAGAGTTTTCAGTGATCGCTTGATGGTTTATAGTGTTGCGTTAATTTATAATGGTTCTTCCTTCTACTTATGGTTGACTGAAGAAAGTTTATTGTGGTTTTAATAGATGTTATAAAAGGATTATGTTCTCTTGGTTTATAAGGTGCGCAAACAATTATTTCTTGTTTATTAACATTCATTTTAATGTTATCATTGTATATATCTCGTGTTCTTGCTAGATGAGACAATTCCTTATTGTGATTTCACAGTTACCTACAGTTATTTACCACCTTTTCTTGGGATAAATAAATTATTTTTTCATTTTTGTAGAACAGAAATAAAGTATACAGCATTAAAAAAGAGTACTTATATATTTGTTACTTCTTTATCTTCCAAAAACTATATTGTTACTTTTCCCAACATTTAAGAAATATTTTTAACTTCTGAAGTTAGTACAGCTATAGCTGAATTGCAATAAAAAATTAAACTGAAATATATAATCAGCTTGTTTCTAATTGAGATTAGGGCATCTTTGTTCCCTTCCTCCCTTCATTTTACATTTATAATGAATTTATTTATTTTTCAATAAAATAATTTATGATTGAATTTTCGTTGTAGTGTAATTAAATGACTATCCAAAAAACTTTGGAAAGTACTTTTATGATATATTATTAAATATTATTTTTCATTTCTCAGACGATGCAATTATTCTATGTATATATTCTATAATACATGTACAGTTATACATAATTTTGAAACGAAGAAACTAAAATTTTTAACTGTCATATTTCGTAATAGGAATTTATACACCTAACTGGCAATAACTAACAACTTTATATCGACTTATATTAATGTCATACATAACATATATCATTCGAAAGATAATCTAGAATAAAATTCCAATTATCAAAATGTGCCAGAGGAAAATAACCTAACACTGAAAAGAACAGAAACCAATTTGAGAGTTCCACAAAACTAATTCCAGAGTTTTACTATACTATATAAATATATATATATATATGTTAATTTTTTTTTAATAATAGCAAGTTTGAAATACCACAACAATCAATATAACAAATCCAATCACAAAAAAACAAAATTCCTCGATAACCATCCACACAACTAACTACCTCAACTTCAAATAAAGATCAAATTTTTTCAACATCCACATCTTCAGAACAATTAAAAATAAGTTCAAAGTTTTTTTTAATAGACTAATTTTTCACGAAATTTATCACAAATATATAATACCTAACTTTTGAAGAGAAAATCCTTAACCCATTATAATTCTTACACTGGCGGAACATTGTAATTGTCCGAATAATGAAATATGCAGACAGGAAATATAAATATTCATGAAGTTAATGGTTTATTTTGTTTGCCCGTTGATGATTTCGTCAAAATTCGTTTCCATGATAATGCCTTAGGAAGTTTTTATTACACATTAGATAGGGGAACCTTTGCTGTAATTATATAGAGACTAGAAAAGGAACGCCCACTGTGTGTGTAGAAGGTCATAGGGGATGCTCCTAGACCATACCATTAAACTGGTACCGACGCTGAGTCTACAGAAAGCTAGTTTTTATTCAGCAGTAAACGCCATTTTGAATGTTTTAAGGGGTTTTTCCATTGCAGCTTAAAATCACTATTTGAATACAATTGAAAATGTGATGGTATGTTTATCCAGGCGTTATTGAAATATTCGAAATTAAACTACATGAATAAATATATATGAATATATATATATATATATATATATATATATATATATATATATATACATATATATATAATTATATATATATATATATATATATATATATATATATATATCTATATATATAAATATATATATATAAATATATATATATATATATATATATATATATATATATATATATATATATATATATATATATATATATATGTATATATATATATTATCATCGGATTCTTGTTATTTTTATTTTTAGAATCACCTAAAGCTCTCAGTAGAAAATTATGAGGAAGGATATCATATCTAATTTGCTTTCTATTTTTTGTGATTGTGGTATTGAAGGGTGCACCTGTTCATCAGCATCAATTCTAAGCACACTGTTTCTTTCAGTAGTCATCTGCATTAAACAGGTAACCTTTTGTGATACTTGTTAATTTTTTGTACCAAGGTCACTTCAAACGCAAATAATTTGTATGTTGAACTTAAAAAAATGGAAAAATAATTTCTTACCTATACTTGAAGAAACAATTATGCATAAAATTCATATTTATGGAACGATACATTCTTCAAGGCCACACTCGCAATAACTAGCAAGAAAATAAATAGTGAATTCCTACTGAGTACATCAAGCTACTAGAAGAAAAAGACTAACACGGCAATAACTTGTAAACCACCACCGATCAGATTAAAATATAGGTATATGATTATTTTGATTATATATTATATATACATATATATATATATATATATATATATATATATATATATATATATATATATATATATATATATATATAGGTATATATATTATAGAAGCGGATATCTATTTCTATTCCTTCAAATGAATTCCTAAATTGGCAAATGTGATCAATGTTTGAAGCCATAACTCTCTCTTCCATTCGAAGCATTTTCTAATAAAAAAAATCAGTCTCCCATTTCATCCCCTACGTAACAAACACCCCTTCGGTGCTTTTGGTGAGAGGGGTCGTGTGGCACTACTAATTTACAGCTTACCGCCAAAGCTGTACTACTTTCACTATATTCATGTGAATATTCTTTTATATCAATATAAGGGCTCTACTACTAATGAGTTTTTAGTCAAAAAACTAAATATGGAAACTTGTTATTTAAAATAGCGTATAATAAGCACCAGAAAAAATAACAAACTATTCAATATTCAATTATATTTGTCGATAGGTATCTAGGTTTTATCTGATGGTTCAATGTATAAACTGCTAGTTACAAAGTAAAATCCGTACAGTATTTAGGTCCTTGATATATTTTCATTATGATCCTCATTATTTATGCATGGAATCATTGGCTGCTTTTGAGGTCGAGTATAAGCATTTTCAGAGTACTATAGCCGAAATATGAAGTTTTGTTACTTTTTCTTTACTCAAACAGATAATTCAATATTTCTAATAAAACAAAGATAGATGTTCAATCAATTGTAATTGAGAAGAAGTTCATTGACATTTTCTCGTATTGATAAAATAAGTCTTACAAAATACTGCATGGAGCTTAATTGTTACATATCAATAAGTCGGATGCTGTTTTTTTGAAACGAAATCACACTAAAGGTGTTCTTGGAACAAACTGTGGGGCATTTTTTTCTACTAAAAAGCTTAGGTCATATTAGAATTCCCTGAATGGTATGAAAACTTTGAGAACTGTTATATATCATACATAACAACGTTTTGATATGAAGCTTTTGAAAAAATATCTTCCGATCAAGATAGACCCAGCAAAAGACAGGACTTTTCCTATTTCACTGCAGCTCATTCTAATTCTCATATTCTATTTTGAATAGTCCTGGGTCTCATAGTGAAAAGAATCTCATGAAGCAGAACAATCTCCTTTCAGTAAAACGGCACCCCGGAATAATTTGAAAATATAAATGGTATCTAAAACCTCGTACTATCTTCGTATTGTTGAATTTCTAACTCACTTGAAAAGATCTTGCTACTTGATGAAGCAATTCGGCTGATCATGTTTCCCTAATCTTAGTTGAAAACTCTGGAATTAGTTTTGTGGAACTCTCAAATTGGTTTCTGTTCTTTTCAGTGTTAGGTTGTTTTCCTCTGGCACATTTTGCGGAATGATAATTGGAATTTTAATCAAGATTATCATTCGAATGATATATGTTATGAATGAAATTGATATAGGTCGATATGTAAAGCTGTTAGTTATTGCCAGTTAGGTGTATAGATTCCTATTATAAATATGATAGTTAAAAATTATAATTTATATATTATAAAAGTACTTTCCAAATTTTTTTTGGATAGTCATTTAATTACACTACAACGAAGTTAATCATAAATTATAATATTGAAAAATATATAAATTTATTTTAAACGTAAAATGGAGAGAGGAAAGGGAAAAAGATGCCCTAATCTTAATTAGAAATAAGCTGATTATATATTTGTTCAAATTGTTATTGCAATTCAGCTATAGCTGAACTAACTTCAGAAGAGAAAAATATTTCTCAAATGTTGGGAAAAGTAACAACAAATAATTTTTGAAAGATAAAGAAGTAACAAATAATGAGCAAAACTAAATTTGAATTTACTACCTTTATCATCGGGCCGATGATGGTCTAGTGACCGAAATTGCAATCGCAGTGTTATATATTTCGAAATATTGAATAAACGTAGTAAATTCAAATTTAGTTTTGTTCATCATGTTAAATTATCACGTAGTAACGACGGATTCCATGAACTAAGTAACAAATATATCAGTACTCTTTTTTAGTAGGTACTGTAAACTTTATTTCTGTTCTACAAAAATTTTAAAAAAATTTACTCATCTCAAAAACAGGTGGCAAATAAGTGTAACTGAAAAATCACAAGGAATTGTCTCATCTAGCAAGAACATGAGGTATATACGATGATAACATTAAAATGAATATTAATGAAAAAGAAACAATTGTTTACGCACTTTATAAACCAAGAGAACATAATCCTTTTATAACATCTATTACAACCAGAATAAACTTTCTTCGGTGAACCATAAGTCCAGGGAAGAACAATTATGAATTAACACTATAGCCAACCGATCACTGAAATATCTTCTTTTTATATATTGCTTCATAAAGCGAGTACATATTACGTATACTTTTATGATGTGTTCCCTATATCTAAATCTCAGCTCATCAACTAAATATGGTTGACCAGTTTTTACGATTTTGAATAAACACAGTTTCCATACAAATTTGAGCATTTAAGCTATCTCTTCCTATCAAATTGTAAAAAGATCTTAAAAAACAGTTTTTGATTTTTTGCCATCTATAAGAAGATTTCTGCCATTTATTAGACATGGACCCATACAACACATCAGTATAATTTTCATGTGGCAAAAACAAGTATTTCTGTATAATTGCTTGTTTCTATTCATTTATGTATAGTGATTTTAAGGCTATGCAGCTCTTATGAAGAAATAATCAATTATATTCCCCGAATCGCAAATGAGCATAAATTATAACATCTAAAATCTTAGTCGATTTCTTTTTCAATTGTTATCACTAGTTATTCATCAGTTGATTTGCTTCATTATCGTGGCCTCTAAAAAGAAATAGCCTTCATTTTATCGGCATTTTTTCCTTCCATGTCCCAACGAATCGTCCTAAATTCTATGAACCGTATACCAACCTCCATATCCTCCTTAGGAACAGTAATTTGAGTATCATCTGCGAACTACTCCAGTCAAACCCCCCTCACGCAATTCCCAAGATCCATGCTGAACATAAAAAAGGCAGTGGCTCCAGTATAAAATCAACTACTATTAAAATTTTATTTATTTATTATTTTGACACCTTCAATCTCATTCTTCAGGATTTAATGCAGTAATACAGAATCTCTCAATCAAGAAGTCCAGAATACACTTTTTTATTACCTTATAAGAGGTTGCTCCTTGAATATTTTTAAACTAGCTTTCGGCATTCACGATTCAGATAAACTTAGCGTGCAATTCAACCGGTTACCTATAAATTTTATCATATTTGTCTATTTGCATGTTCGGTATTTGAAGGTTGTATCTATAACTAGTTACTTTTTATTTGGTAAATACCAAGGCTTCAAAACAAAAATAATCGTTTTGTACGTAAAATTATCATAGGAAAATGTGAATTATTCATTATTGCTTTCAAACAAGTTATATATGATCATTCTTTGATAATATTACGATCTCTGAATATTTTGGCGGAATAAATAAATACTTACTTAAAAAACATTTCATGTTCATATATACACATATATAACATATATATATATATATATATATATATATATATATATATATATATATATATATATATATATATATATATATATATATATATATATATATATATATATATATATATATATATATATATATATATTATATATATATATATATATATATATATATATATATATATATATATATATATATATATATATATATATATATATATATATATATATTTATATGTATATGTATTTACATATATTATATATATATATATATATATATATATATATATAGGGTGTCCCAGAATTTTTTAGACAGGCTATAACTCTGAAACGGCTGACATAATGACGTCATGTCATTATGAAATATCAAATGTAAAGGTGGTCGTGTGACTGCTCATATTGAAGGTCTTTTTATTCTGAATTCAACAATGTAATACACTTAGTAGGTTAAAATTTATTAGTTGTGTATTTTCGATCAAAAGGAATTTAACAAAATAAAAAAAGTTTAATGAACAAATTTAATCACATGAAAATCAGGTTTGAGGCTTGTGTTGAAATTAATTGTAGAATAATGGTATTATTGCCTTGATTTTCATGTGATTAAATTTGTTCATTAAACTTTTTTCTTTATTTTGTTAAACTCCTTTTGATCGAAAATACACAACTAATAAATTTTAACATACTGAGTGTATTACATGGTTGAATTCAGATTTAAAAGACCCTTAATATGAGCAGTCACACGACCACCTTTACATTTGATATTTTATAATGACATGACGTCATAGCTACGGTGATGATTTCGCTGACGTCATGAGGGATTCGCAATATTGTAAAATCCGTCCAATTGCTGCATACCAAATTTTATGAAGTTATCTTCAGCCGTTTTAGAGTTATAGCCTGTCTGAAAAATTCTGGGACACCCTGTAAATATATATATATATATATATATATATATATATATATATATATATATATATATATATATACATATAAGCAGACCTGCGCAACCATCAATAATTATTGTTCATTCTGCTCAATCGTAGTTTGCCATAAAAGGGCTATAAATTATTAAATCGGGTTACAATGAAACAATAGAGATAATCGTTGATTTATTGTGATTTTTATCTGCTTAAAAAAAATTAATGACCAACACATTATATCAAGAAGAGAAAACAAATTTTAACTAACAGATGTGTTGATAATATGAGGATTTAATTCCATCAAATCATTGCAGTCTCCTGTTTTTGTCTTCTCAATTCTTCAAAATAATTCGGAGTATATCTTCAACATCGATCAAATTCATGCCAGTAATCCATATTCTATTGCATCTCATAAGATATTATTTTGCATCGTTGCATAGTTTATTCAAGGTGCTTTATGTCTTCAACATGATTTTGTGCAAACGTATGTTCTACAAACCTGCAGCAACTCCTTGCTTACACTTAGTGTAATATATATCGAACGTATAATTGAATAACCTGTATCAACAGAACACGTTCACATGTATAATAAATAGAGATTTGGATTTAATAATCTCATCTTTCCTTAAATAGTAATGCGTACCTACCTAATGAATGATAAACTTATAGTGTGAAAGTTATAAATATTGATCCCCAATATGAAAAAAAAAATTAGATATACATTTATTATTAGATATACATTTATATATATATATATATATATATATATATATATATATATATATATATATATATATATATATATATATATATAATTTTTTTTTTATTTTGTGGATATATATTTATATATTTCACACTATATTTTTATCTTTTATTATATATTTATATATATATATATTTTTTTATATATATATAATATATATATATATATATATATATATATATATAAATTATATATATATATATATTTTTTTTATAAAAATTAAGAGTCCTTTTTGAGATATGCAACTGTACTAAGTTAAGGGCGTAGTGACTCAGGTATCTTATGGGAAAAAAGGGAAGTGTACTCTTTCTTCTTTACCGAGCTTTCGCAATCATTTATTGCTTCTTCAGGGTTTCGAAAACGAGGTTATAATACATTTAGTCAAGAATTTCGTCCGAAATATAGCAAACATATGAGTTAAAATACAGGATTTTCCTGGATACATATAAAAACAAAACTAATAACACTTGAATATTCAACATTGGTAACCATTTTGTAACCATTCAAAATGGTTACCAATGTTGAATATTCAAGTGTTATTAGTTTTGTTTTTATATGTATCCAGAAAAATCCTGTATTTTAACTCATATGTTTGCTATATTTCGGACGAAATTCTTGACTAAATGTATTATAACCTCGTTTTCGAAACCCTGAAGAAGCAATAAATGATTGCGAAAGCTCGGTAAAGAAGAAAGAGTACACTTCCCTTTTTTCCCATAAGATACCTGAGTCACTACGCCCTTAACTTAGTACAGTTGTATATATATATATATATATATATATATATGTTAAATTTATTGTCAATTTAGTAAGTTGTGGTAATGATCAACTTCAGTCTTCAAGAGCAAACGTACCTACATTTTCATACTATTATTTAATTATCGAGTAAAACGGAAATAACGGACTAGGCCGGAAAGTACTATTTTCTCCCAGAAAAAGCGTCCACGCAGTGCCAAAAAAATTACATTAATTCCATTAATTAATTTACAATTAATTCTTCAAATAGTTATATCACAGTGCTCATATATCATCTGAAATGTTCTACTAATAGGTATTAATAATAGGGAGTTGTATTTATGATTCCCAGAATTGTATAAGAGGTACTGACTTATTTGGAATTGTTAACTATTAAGATATTTCAAATACCAGTTTTAATAAGAGTGAATTACTGAGGGCTGTTTTCTCATTGAGTAAAAAATCTGAAGATTTATGTTTTAAAATTTCCATAGATTCTAATAAATTTAAATTTTGAGACTTTTTCTGTGTGTGAAATTTTAAAGTTATGGTTGAAATCATGTGTTTCTTCTATTAATTGTCATTAATACCTATTAGTAGAACATTTCAGATAATATTATAAGCACTGTGATATATTTCAAGAATTAGTTTGTAACTAAATCTGATGAAGACACTGTGTTGTCGAAACATTCTTCATTTAATTGTAAATTTAGTTTGAATAAACTTGTTCATATTTCTTATTATTATGATATAATTTATACATTACATAAAGTGAACAAGGAAAATTCTTTAATAATTTAAAAAATTATCAAACAACTTTCCAAGGAAGCTGGTTATACGTATTCAGCAACGCAAAATCTTTGGTGGGATGTCGCTCTGGATGGTTATCCAGCCAGTGTTACTGACCACGATTTGTATTGGGGAACAATTAGAAATTTGTTAATTCACTCCGAGTCGAATAAGATGCACTGATGAGATCTAATAAGATCGAAACAGCTGTATGCAGATTTTGAGTCGGGGTTGACTTGGATAATTTTTTAAAATTATTAAAGAATTTTCCTGTTCACTTTATGTAATGTATGAAATTGACCATGGTCGACTAGTATGTTTTCATGATTTGATTGTTGTATTTTGCGTATTAAGCGACTAGAATATTCGGAGCGGCGCTCTCATGAGTATATCCAAAGGTTTTAAATCACTATGTTAGTGGGCCTTTGGAATCATATACACCACTGTTGTAGAGTAGATATCTTCATATCAGAGGTACCGTGTTTAAAGCGACGAATTTCTGCATTTTCAGTCTAAGCGGTGAATTGTTGTTTCCCAATATCTTTGTGGGATGTCGCTCTGGATTGTTATACAGCCAGTGTTACTGACCACGATTTGTATTGGGGAACAATTAGAAATTTGTTAATTCACTCCGAGTCGAATAAGATGCACTGATGAGATCTAATAAGATCGAAACAGCTGTATTGCAGATTTTGAGTCGGGGTGACTTGACAATTTTCTATAATTCACCGTTCGATTGTGAATGCAGATTTGCGTGCTGAATACGTATAACCAGCTTCCTTGGAAAGTGTTGTTGATAATTTTTAAAATTATTAAAAGAATTTTCTTGTTCACTTTATGTAATGTATGAAAATGTGACCATGGTCGACTAGTATGTTTTTCATGATTTGATTGTGATATAATTTAAATCATTTTATACGTGTCCGAGAATTTAAGCCCAATTTTAAGAAATTAGAAAGTTAATAATCAGTCTGATTATTAATAGCATCAACAAGGTAAAAAGGTTTGCAATTTAACTGCCTTCATCTAATCCTTATAAAGGGTGTTTTTTTGTAGAGGTTGACAACTTTGATTGGCAGTACTGCTTTCATTGATAACCCGATTTAACAGGTGATAGATGATTCGTATTCAGTTTGGTTTGGCATTTCATTATGAATGGATGACTTACGCCAGAGCAACACTTGCAAATTGTTGAAATTGTTGTGTCCATCCAATTTATGGAAGATTTTACGAAATGATCTCGGTTCAACATTCAACTTCTGCAGGAATTAAAGCCAAACAACCATCGAATGCGCCGTCAATGGGCTGAAGCACAAAATTGATTTTGATATTGTTTTTTTCCCAAAAAAAAATTTTCACCTTTTTTCCGGCCCCCAAGTCTAATGGATTTGGTTTTATCCTACGAGCCGTTATTGGCCACTGTGACGGTAGGAAAGAGGACGCAAAGTAGGTGAATATCTTTTTGAACGAGCGCTGATGGCGACCGAGGCGACGAAAACGACGCGACCTGACAACTTGAGGACAAAGGAAGAGCGGCATCGGATGGCAGGATAATCAGCGCTGGCGAGTGCATGATCATGTCGAGCCCTTCGAAATTCCCCGGACTACTTGCCTAATCCATCACTATATTCATTTTACGCCAAAAACGCCGCCGAAGACGATGTTTCGCCGTTATCTGTTGTTAGATTCTGCGTATGTATCACTTGGAAGATTTGTTCAGTATTGAAAACTTTCGGAAATTAAGCGATCTTTCAATTAAATCGTAAAATACTTTTCATGATCCAGTTCTTCTGAAAAGTTATATGTGAAGATAATAAAATAAGCTACTGATATTTTCTCAGTTTATTACCTTATTTTTTCAACTTATCCAATGATAAATTATTGATAATTGTACCAGTGCAGTTCTTCAGACAGATTTATTTATTATTTATATGAGCAATATAATAAAAACTAAGAGAGGGGCCTTTGGACAGAACTGAGTTCTTTTCTCTGTATTCTATGTGTAAAATAGCTGGCACAATGAAATTAAGAGAAATTTATAAACGATTCGAAATAATTGAAGATTGAGAGAATAAATCAGAATTTTATATATATATATATATATATATATATATATATATATATATATATATATATATATATATATATATATATATATATATATATATATATATATATATATTTTTTTAACTTTTTCAAAACAATGATCTCTTCAGAAGAACAAAGTTTATCAGAATCGAGTAAAATGAAACAATATTCTCATTAGGGCCATGTTCAATGTAATAAATTTTAAAAGATAATATTAACATGATTATATAACTCATGTATGAAAAAGCCAATAGAATCCATGATATATGCATAGCTACTGCGTATTGATAAGTGAATATACCCTTGACGACGTGATATAATCGTTTTGGTGTTTCGCCTCGTGTCAAGATGTGAATGTTTTCATATTGATCATGTTTTGACGTTTGTCTAAAAAAAAAATTATATTTTTTTATTCGTTATATAATCGTAGCGAATAACAACTCGAGCAAACGATAAATAATAGTTATACTGATCTGGTCACTCGACGTATTTTTTTAAAAATATCACTCGAGCTGCGCTCTCGTGATGTTTCGCAAAATACGTCTCGTGATTCGGAAGTATAATCGATTATTTTCGATGCTCTTGTGATATTATAACTGATTATATAATGGAAACTATGAATAACTATGCTATTTTAACTATCATATCTATATATTAAATGCAGAATTATGAAGTAAAAATTTCCCATGATCCCGTTCTTCTGAAAAATTATATGTGAAGATAACAAAATAGGTTAATTACTGCTATTTTCTCAGTTGATTATCATATAATTTATTTGACTTATCCAATGATAAATTACTGATAATTGTACCGGTGCGATTCTTCGGACAGATTGATTTATCATTTATATGAGCATTATAATAAAAGCAAAAAGAAGAGAAGTACCTTTGGACAGAAATAAGTTCCTTTTTCTGTATTTTATGTATAAACTTTTCACTTTCAAACTTTTTGAGAAAAGTTTTGAAAAAGCCACAAATGTCGTGGCGAAACGTCAACTTTTTAATAAAATAGATTTCTCTGAGATTCAACAAGCCTGTTATTGCTAATAATTATAAAAAATTTTTATATATAATATATATATATATATATATTATATATATATATATATATATATATATTTTATATATATATATATATATATATATATATATATATAAATATATATATATATATATATATTTATATTTTATATAAATATATATATATATATATATATATATTTTTTATATATATATTTATATATATATATATATATATCTGCACCTACCGGTTGACCTCCGATATGCTGAAATAGTCTATTAGTTTGGGGAAAAAAACACGACGAAAAAGTTATATACCCTAAACCCTAATAGGCAAGCAGGTCGTGTTACTACAGATAAATCCAGATGAAGTGATTCGAAGCTAAATATTCCTCAGAAAAAAACAAAATTTAAATTATAGTAAATATTGTCAACTTTGAACACCATAAAAGGTTTTGTGTTCAATTTCCAAGGATTTTTTCAGCTCAATCTTGACCTAATAAAATATGAAGCAAAATCTGTGCGATTATCTTTCAACTAACTAAAAAGATGGAACTTTTTGAAATATCTAACACACATCTATAAGTAACGTATGTCATGAATGTATTTGTTTGCGTTTGTCATTCGCTCAAAAAATACTAATATTCATTAAAATCTATAATAACAAATTCCTGAAATCGTTATCTCTATCGCTTCTGAAACTGGATGCGTATAAATCAGAAAATTGGATAAATCTGAATGATAAACTTTATTCAATCATGTAAAGGACCCCGCACTTTTTTGTTAGAAAAAATAAGACAGCTAAATTCGCTAATTTTTGGATATATTGTAGATACTGGCTACCTACACAACATATCAATTTTAAATTCTGTTTCCACGACTGGTGTAGGATATAGAGTGGTCCAAATATATATGTCCAACAAAATCATATTCATAATTTCAGAAAATGATGTACACATACAAATTTTTACTGGAATATGATAACTTCACTAAAAAACCGTTCTTTAAAGGAAGCCATCCAAATAACTCAAAATTGAGTCTGACATATACAGGCTGTTTACTCGATGGGTTTGGTATGCGGCTTTTTAAATTCGACAGTTTTATGCCAAAAAAAAACTATTTCTAGCTTCATTGATAACAAACGATATCTAAAACAGTGAAACAAAATACAGCTTCCTACTATGTATAGTTTAGAAAAAAAAAAAAGGGCCAAAAGTTAAAATCACAGAATTTTTTTTCTTTATTACTTGAAAACTTTTTATTTGTGAGGTACCGGAGAGTAAGTAAGTCGAATAGTCTATAAAAAGTACATATCATGTTGAAACTGACGTTTTTATACCGTATGTTCATTTTTACAGGCATACCTCGTAGATAAAAGTGTATTAATTATTTTTTTTTCTTGATGTGATCAAGATATTAATTTAGAAATTGATGAAGCTCATCTCGATATTAACCTTGTTAGGTTGAGACTATTTTTTTAGATATAAAAATGTTACAAAAAAATCAGCTATGGATTTTTAAAAAAATGAAGACCGAGAGTCGGTGTCGGGTGCAACTGTACCTGTAAATCAGGTCCAAGAACACTCGGAACATGTGCTCATGTGGCAACAGGTGTTGTGGTAACATGGTGATTCTTGTGATCTGCCGCACGTGAAATATCCATCTTCTAAAATTATAGATTCGGTAAACAACGCGATTTCAATTGATATTCAAATGTGAAAATAATTATTCATTCAGGATACTAGACTTATGGTCAAAGAACGTATTTCACTGTACCTGTATCTTGAAAAGTGAGTCTATGGATCTGGAAGAAGCGATTCTAAACCACCCTGAACAATACAAACTGAATATAAGTTCAATTCTTACTGAAAATTCTCGTTGAAATCCAATCAGTCCCCCTTTGAATCATTAGATACACTCTCATTTTTCGACATTAGGAAACGAACATACGGTATATGAACTTTAGTTTTAACATGAATGTGGCCTGTTTTTTAACTATTCGATTTGGCAATGAACTCATTCATTTTTCCAGTACCTCACAAATAATCCCTGTACAAAAAAAAAAGAAGAAAAATTCGGTGATGTCAAATTAGACCATTATTCTTTCTAAATTGTACATGGTAAAAGAGTTTTAAATTTCCGTCTACTATTTCGGGTATCCTTTGTTATTATTAAGTAAGAAATAAAGCCTTTGAAACATAATTGTCGAAGTCGAGACCGTGTACACAAAAACCCCTCGAGTAAACAGCCTGTATATGTCAGACTCAATTTTTTAGTTATATGAGTGACTATAGTCAAGCTATAGCTTCCCACTGAGGTTATCGCATTTCACAGAAAGTCTGTATGTTAAAGCATTTTTTTAAAATTGTAAAGATGGTTTATCGAGACATTGACATTTGGACCACTCTATATCCCAAACCAACCGTGGGAACAGAAAATTTTAAAAATTTATATATTTCATAGCTGGCCAGTATCTATAATATATCCAAAAATTAGCGAATTTAGCTGTCGTCATTTTTTCTAACTAAATGTGCGGGATCCTTTATTGAGTTGTTATAACTAGGTAATAGCTAACTGACTCCTGCTATTCGATAGACTTGAGATCGCAATTGTGACCTTTGGAATTTAAAAAATTTTTTTTTTTTTTTTTATAAAAAACTTTGTCCTTAGTTTCCTTTGGGAATTGGGGGCAGGTTTTTTTTGTTTTTTTTTTTGGGGTTTTTTTTTTTTTTTTTTTTTTTTTTTTTTTTTTCTTTTTTTTTTTTTTTTGTTTTTTTTTTAAAATAAAAAAAAAAATTTAAATAAATTTTTTAATTTTAAAAAAAAAATTTACCCCATATTGAATGGGTTCCTTTTTTAAAAAAAATTGGAAAATTTTTGGAAACAAAATTTTTGTGTATTAAAAAATTTTGGGAGAAGAAGTTTTTTTGGTAATTTTTTTTGAAAAAAAATTTCCATTTTGGTTTCCCTTTTTAAAAATTGAACCCCTCAAGTTTTAAATGTTAAATAATTTTTATTTTTAAATTGCGGTTTTTTAAATAAATTTAAATTTCTTTTAAAAGAAAACCCCCTTTTTAAAAGAAGGCGATTAAAATGAAATAAGGCATAATATTTACTAATCGTGATTTCATCATGAATTTTCATTTAACATCAGCAAATAACATTAAAACACATAGATCTAGAGAAACGCTTAATCTGAATAATATGAAGATAATTTCTGGATATGAGACTTTAACTACATACTAAATCAATATTATCTAGTATTTGACTATAAGTCACTTATATTTCACCCCTGTATAAGGGTGCACTATAGTGACTATTATGCAAATGGTTAATGCGCAAACAAAATTCCTTTTACGAGGTATGGCAATTTGAAACCCGGAATCGAGCTCCGTGGGGGAGCTAAATTAATTTTCGGCGACATTTCGATCATAATCCTTCACAGTAGTCTCCTTGGCGTTCCACGCTCCGCTTCCACCTCCGCTCCCACGCCTCGACGCACCCACGGTCGTCGTCTGCCGTTAGGGTGTTCAGCGCCACCGTCCCCGCTTCTTTCGCCTCCTGTACACCGCCGTGGTGGGTTTCCCCCTTTAGGTACTGCTTTTATCTTTGGGAATAGGAAGAAGTCGCAGGGAGCGAGGTCGGGGCTGTAGGGGGGGTGCGGCAACGTTGCGATGCTTTTTTTGGCTAAAAACTCGCGAATTCGTATCGACGAATGTGCAGGTGCATTGTCATGATGCAAGAGCCAACCATTCTCCGCGAGTTCGGGCCTCACGCGGAAAATACGGGCCCTCAGCCGCTCAAGGACACCTTGGTAGTACAGTCCGGTCACTGTTTGTCCCTCTGGAAAAGTATTCCCGATGAATTACGCCTTTGATATCAAAGAAAATTACGAGCATGGACTTCATTTTCGATTTGGACATCCTGGCTTTCTTCGGGCGCTCCCCCCCGCGTTCCACCCACTGCTGACTCTGTCTACGCGTTTCGGGATCGTACTCGAATATCCAAGATTCATCTCCGGTTACCACAGTACTCATCCAGTCCCTCCCATCCGTCTCAATTTTCTCTTTAAAAAGGGCACTGCAGATGGACATTCGAAGGTGTTTTTGGTCCAACGTGAGCATTTTCGGCACCATCTTTGCACAAATCTTTCTCATGTCTAGCTCCTCGTGTAAAATCTGCCTAATGGTTTCCTTATTGATGTTTAACTTGTAGGACAACTCTCGGAGTGTTAACCGACGGTCTGATGTTACCAACGTGCGGATACGATCGACATTGGTGGGGGTACGAGAGATGAAAGGCTGCGCCCGGCCTCGGATCGTCCTCTATCGAAACACGTCCCTCCCTGAACCGCTTTGCCCACTCGAACACGGCAGTTTTCGACAGAGAATCATCTCCATACACGTCTTTAAGTTTACGAAAGATTTCCGCGGAGGTTTCGTTTGTTTTAACTAAAAATTCGATAACCGCGCGTTGCCTCTTAATTAGGTCACTCATTTTCGCGACGTATAGAAAAAACCTTGCTTTAAAAAAACACGCGGGAAACACAAACTAAACGTGATACCGCGTTCAAAATTTAACTGGTACTACTGAAGAGTCCCCTCTTTCGAACGAGACCAGAACGCGCCGGCTGGTGTGTTTAGTTCGGGAGATATCGGCCGATTCCGGGTTTCAAATTGCCATACCTCGTATGAAGGCGATTAAAATGAAATAAGGCATAATATTTACTAATCGTGATTTCATCATGAATTTTCATTTAACATCAGCAAATAACATTAAAACACATAGATCTAGAGAAACGCTTAATCTGAATAATGTGAAGATAATTTCTGGATATGAGACTTTAACTACATACTAAATCAATATTATCTAGTATTTGACTATAAGTCACTTATATTTCACCCCTGTATAAGGGTGCACTATAGTGACTATTATGCAAATGGTTAATGCGCAAACAAAATTCCTTGTATGCTGACTTCTATAAGGATATGAAACGTAGGAATTTAGCATATGAGATATATAATTATTGGGGATGTCTTTGTATATAGTTAATTATAGTTATTATAGTTATATCCTTGATAAAAAATTTTAATTGAAATAACATACATTACATAAAGTGAACAAGGAAAATTCTTTAGTAATTGAAAAAATTATCAAACAACTTTCCA
>JARQZK010002976.1:0-12500 GCA_030704885.1 Cynegetis impunctata
ATTTTCGTATTGTTAATTGCCGGATTGATTTTGGATGATATTCTTGTATACTTCATTGAAATTCGCATTGTCGGTTTTAGAATTGATAGGTTGGAAAGATGCAAATTCATCATACAATGTAAGAACAATTAAGAGAAGTCGAGGCCAGGTATCATTCAACTTTACAGCTTTTTGTTGATTGAATACATAAATTCTGTCTTTCCTGATTTGAAGTATTTACTTGCACTTCAGAATCATTGAATTTCTTGATACTAGGATCACTAATTTTTTTGTGAAACTACTTTCGTCCGTTTGAGTTTCGGCATTCACCTAAAATCCTACATTTAAGACTTTCGCCGACAGTATTTCTTTATGAAAATGAAATTAATCTCTTTCTGTGAGAATATCTTGGTTAAATCCTGCAGGGTTTAATGGACGCCAATTTTTGATATCTTGAGTGTTCACCTAAAGTATCAGATTTAACGCCTCGATTAATTTTTCTTCCTGAAAGTGCTCAGTCTACTCTCAAATTGCTTCACTTATCATAAGCTTTTGGAAGATTACATGTAGAAACGGCATCTTTATTTAAAACTCTCCTTTTGGCTGCATGATCTTGCTTTTCATTAATAATAAAAACTAACCTATAAATTTCAATCATAGGAGTTAATTACCTGGAAGAATGTTATTTTTTTTTATAAAATGCAAAGAACACACCGTCATTTCCGGAGGTGTGTGATTCTTCTTCAGATTGATTTTCCATACCTTCAAATAATCAATCTTTTCCTTTTCACCAAAATAATTTTCTCTCTACACAAAATATTTGTTTGGCTTCGAAAACCGATGAAAGCTAACACTTTGATTTGTATGTAATTTTTAATTAAAACTTTTCACGCAACAATACTCTCTAGACTTGCTGATTTTTCGTTTTCCAAAATTTGCACTTTCCATTTTTCACCTTCAAAAACTTGTTTTTATACTGATAAAGTGAGAAAGTTATTATCAAGTAATCTCTCATGGCGCAGACTTTAGTAGGAAATTCGTACATTCTAATGTGGGTGAAACTAGTTCATAAATTTCCTTGGAAAATTTGAAACAGTGACTTCCCCAAAGCTCAATAAAAAGATACCGTTTTCTTCGTCTCTAGCAAAACCTGTCTTGAATGTCAAAGTCACATGTCAGACTAGCGCTGGAAAATTCCTCCTTTCTGTGGCAATCCATATCCAAAGATACCATAGCCAAAAGTTAGACTTTTGTCAGGATGCATGTTGCAAGTTGATGCAACCAAAACTAGCCTTGGTTGAAAAGGTACTAACAAATTATTAAAACAATAAAAAAAATAGAATATCACTTCACGTACGCGTGGATATATAATGTTGTCGATTTTCAAGCTGTATATTTGTATAAATCAAATGATAAATGATAAAATTGTTGCATCCTTTTTTTTATTACAGGGACTTTCACTCTGTCAAGATGGAAATAAATGAGGATTGCAGTAGCATATCTGAATGTACTACGCCAAAAAAAAAAGGACGAAAATGAAATGATCTACTCATTACAGATGGATGCGATCCCACCAAAATGTGAATTACCGAAGAACTTTGATCACAATTATCACTTATGCGACAACAGCTCACCGAAAGGGCCTGTTCAACAGCATATAAAATCGGCATATTTCAAACATAAAAATCGTAAATGTGACTTATGCGATTACAGTTCATCAGCTAACTATGATCTTCACAATCATACGAAATCTGTTCATTTGAAACTCAAAGATCATAAATGTAACATATGCGATTACAGCTCGTCACAGAAAAGTGCCCTTCGATATCATATGAAATCAATTCATTTGAAACTCAAAGATCATAAATGTGACTTATGCGATTACAGCTCGTCTTATAAAAGTGCCCTTCAAAGGCATATGAATTCAATTCATTTGAAACTCAAAGATCATAAATGTGGCTTATGCGATTACAGCTCGTTTGAGAAAGGCGCACTTCAAAGGCATATGAATTCGATTCATTTCCAACTCAAAGATCATAAATGTGGCTTATGCGATTACAGCTCGTCTGAGAAAGGCGCCCTTCAAAGGCATATAAAATCGATTCATTTGAAACTCGAAGATAATAAATGTGACTTATGTGATTACAGCTCGTCACAGAAAGGTTCCCTTCGACAGCATATAAAATCGATTCATTTGAAACTCAAAGATAATAAATGTGACTTATGCGATTTCAGCTCGTCTAACAAAAGCGTCCTTCGAAGGCATATGAATTCTATTCATTTGAAACTCAAAGATCATAAATGTGACTTATGCGATTACAGCTCGTCACAGAAATGTGACCTTCGACAGCATATAAAATCGATTCATTTGAAACTCAAAGATCATAAATGTGGCTTATGCGATTACAGCTCGTCTGAAAAAAGCGCACTTCAAAGGCATATGAATTCGATTCATTTCAAACTCAAAGATCATAAATGTGGCTTATGCGATTACAGCTCGTTTGAGAAAGTCGCACTTCAAAGGCATATAAAATCGATTCATTTGAAACTCAAAGATAATAAATGTGACTTATGTGATTACAGCTCGTCGCAGAAAGGTTCCCTTCGACAGCATATAAAATCGGTTCATTTGAAACTCAAAGATAATAAATGTGACTCATGCGATTTCAGCTCGTCTAGCAAAAGCGTCCTTCGAAGGCATTTGAATTCGATTCATTTGAAACTCAAAGATCATAAATGTGACTTATGCGATTACAGCTCGTCTGAAAAAAGCGCACTTCAAAGGCATATGAATTCGATTCATTTCGAACTCAAAGATCATAAATGTGGCTTATGCGATTACAGCTCGTCTGAGAAAGGCGCCCTTCAAAGGCATTTAAAATCGAGTCATTTGAAACTCAAAGATAATAAATGTGACTTATGCGATTACAGCTCGTCACAAAGGTTTCATTCGACAGCATATAAAATCAAAGTTGAAGGCATCTGAAATCGATTCATATGAAATTGGCCCATTTGAAAATGAAAAATCATAAATGCAACTTATGCGATTACAGCTCGTCACAGATAGGTTTCCTACAACAGCATATAAAATTGGTCCATTTTTGAAACTCAAATCATAAATGTGGCCCGCAAATCGCCATCTTCATACATCATCAGCAATGTTATTAGAAATTTTACAAACACGTCGACAGGGTGTCTACAACCTGGAAAAACATGGAAGACCTGGAAATCTCAGGGAATTTTTTTTCTCCTGGAATATCCTGGAATTCTCAGGGAATTTTGTGTTCACTCAGGGAATTTTGTGTTCACTCAGGGAGTTTTTTCAAGTTTTTTCCAAATTTGCTTTCTGCAATTGTGAAACCAGTATTAAATTGCAAAAAGAGGAAAAAACGTCATGTATAATTCGGGAAATCATAATAAATGATGATATATTCTTTTGTACAGGCAAATTTTGACACATGTCGTATTCAAATAAGCGCGCTAACGGCAGTTACTCATATGGCGTCCGTGCTCATGTGCGTTTTAGATTTTCAGCTGAAGGCGGGCGAGTTGGATGGCTGTGCTTGACACGCGACGACTAGATAAGACAACAGGACAGGCACGTGCTTGTTTCTGGCAAAATAAATTGCAGTGTTTACGCATCTTTTACTCAATATCATTAAGTGAATCTTTTCACTAAGAACGTATCTATAATCGAGTAGGCATTACATATTTGAGAAGGTACGTACAATGAATCTTCAACATTTATTAAGGATTAAGAATCTTGTTTTTTGTTTACGTATTTGAAGTAGCTACTTTGTTGACATGTGATCGACTGAGCTTCTGCCGTTCGAACATTATGTTCCTCGTACTATAATATAGCACGAGAAACAATTTCTGACTTCATGTTTCTTTGGTCGATCGAAAACGTCCGATCTACTGGCTGCATTTTAAGAAGGTATTTCTGGTCTCGAAACCAACAAGCTTCTCCAAATATCCATGGATGGACCCAATGTTAATTGAGCATTTTTGAGGGGAAACAAAGAAAGAATTAACTGAACGCGAACAGCTCGAAATAGTCTTCATTCGGTACATGGTGCTTTCAAAGATAGTATTATTGCAACTAATTGAAACTTGGTTACCTATTTGAGAAGTCTTCACGACAAGATTACAAAGTTCGTGGAAAGTGTGAAAAAGGACAAGAATATACGTAAATGCAAGTGCTTTGAAATCGTTGTAACGTTCACAGCAGATCCTTTATTCTGCCCAAAGCTTGCGTTCCTCAAGTCTTTAGCCTCAGAAGTGGAACCTTTTCTTGGAGAATTCCAATTAGATACGCCATTGGTGCCATAGTTCCAAGTTTAATATGATTAATCTCATGGCTCATGACGGCTGATGCCATCAATTCTATTCGCTTGCTCAAAGATGATGACGTCTAAAACAAGAAGAATCTGTTACCAGCAAAATAAGTCAATTTGGGAATCGACACTCGAAAGCAGCTGAAAAAAATTGCAGTTAAAACTGCAGATGTGCTGGAATTTCGCCAAAATTGTCGATCTGCAATGAAGCAGTTCGTGTTAAAATTACTAAAACGTTTCACTTTGACTTATGCACTCACGGAAGCTGTGTCTGGATCCTGGGATTATTGCGAAAGATCCGAAATTGACTAATAAGCGACTAGATAAATTTCTCTTTTGTTTGACAGATAAAACCATATAAGCGGTTCAACTGCAGATACAGTTTCAAAGGAATTCAAAGAGCTTGCTGCACTTCCAACAGTTCTTGAAGCTGTTAAATCTTATTCACAACCTCAGAAACGTATCGACCACTTCTCGAGAGATATCTTCTAAGAAAACTATAAGAATTTCCTAATGATTGTGAAATTGGAAATGTAAAGCGTGGATTTTCTATAAACTCGGAGTGCCTATTCGAAAACATTCATGAGGACTCTATCATAGCCAAAGTCAGGTATATGACTCAATTCGAAATGAAGGTGGAGTAGCCACTTATATTGTACCTGAAGCTGTTGTTCACAGTGCGAGAAATGCTCAAGCGCGTTGGGGAAGGCCCTGGAGGCTCGTCAGTTGAAGTAAACTGCAGAAGACCAGGCCGCAAGTGAAGCTAGAGGGAAGGCACATAGAATATATTATGTATAGGTTATAATATGTTCCATAGTATATTGAGTTATGTTTTTGATTGAGATATCCGTTACGTCTTTGTATTTGAATGCCTTTATTAAGGACGTTATTCATTTATCTTTTGTTCTTATTAATTTATGAATGAGTAAAAATGCTATTGTAGTTTATATATAATAAAGGCAATTTTGAATATTTATTTTATCTCAGTTTTTCAAGCCTGAAACCTGTCAATAGCAAGGGCGTTTCGTGAAATAGCTTGCTGTTGGAGCATGCCCAATTTGACTTTTTCAAATTTGATTGGCCATTCCACTGCATGCTTCCTCCTAATTGTCTGATAGCATCTGCACATGACGCAAGTTCTTTCAGAAACTCTCTTGGCAAAAAGATGTAATAAACTCGCGTGTCTAAGACATTGACCGAAAAAAACCTATGATACATAGAGTGGACGAGACCTATGACGACAGGAAAATTGTTACGCGGTACACCTGGAAAAAAAATAAAATCACCTGGAATTCTCAGGGAATTTTAGATCCCGACTTGAGTAGACACCCTGGTCGATCTCTTAGGTAATCTTCGCCAGTAGGAAATAGGAAACGCTCCGCAAGTATATCCATTCATTAATCTGTTCGGAATGGAATCTAGGCCAAAGTAAAACGCAAGATCCATCATTTTCTTTCGAAATGCTCAGTACACTGTTTACCGCTTTGCTATTACATTGGAAAGTCACTGTTGGGGCTCCAGATCCATAAACATTATCAAATAGTGAATTTTTATGATTATCTTCATTATTTAAATTCAATGATATATGTTGATATTCTTGACATTATAGGTAAACATTGTAAATTATTTTCATTAATTGTAATATCATGATCAAAAGATTGTTAGTTTTGAGATATACCAAAGCTGCTTCAACATTATCACGATTTACAATTTATTCATTTACCCTATTTTGACGTTTAAAGACGACAATATTCAACCCATGGCAACAAGGGTAAGTTGACGTTTATCCACTGAGTGAATTAAAATTTAATTCACTAGTGGAATAAAATGTTCACCATTCACTCTCTGGAAATTATTCTTTCCACACACAATGCACCTAAAACTCATTTTAAAGTAAGTTTATTATAATTTAATCAAAAATTCTACATTAACAGTCATGTCTATCATTAAAGTAAAAATTACAATTATTAAGATTTTGAAAATGAAACTGAAAACCTGCACCTCCTCCAAAGGAAACACGCTCAGTCGTTATATAACATGTGTTTGTGGACTTCTCAGGCCCTGCTGGAATATCCATTTCTGCATCAGAAACTCCGGTTTTTGTGTCCCCACCAAGTATTTGTTCAGAAATATTTATTTTGTTTTGAAGTGAATCCTCAATATATCCTTCTGCAACAGAACTTGAGCGCCATCTACCATGTCCTGTCAAATCTGCCCCAGAATTTGCGAGTAGGGTTGCAGAAGAACGCCTGAAACTGTGCCCTGTATATTGTTCAGCATCAGAAAGGCCCAAATACTTAGCAATAATAGCTGGCATTTTCGAAAATGTATTCACACCGACAGGCTGGACAGTACATTTTTCATTTTTATAATTTAGAAATAGTCGCTTGTGATCAACTGTGCTTGACCTCAAGTTCCTATACTTGCGGAATATATCGAGTGGAGCAACCTTATTACTACCATTGACCACAGTGAACACTCTTTTCTTATACGTTTTCGTATCTAGAATCTGAATAACCAATACTCTGTCCCGATTTTCCACGTCATCTACGGTCATAGTCACCAGCTCGCCGATTCTACACCCTCCAGCACACCCATAATAAAAACTACCTTTATCAATAAATATTGCGCATCAGGAGCGGCATCTAAATTCTAACTCCTCTCTTGTGAATACCTTCGACTTCTTTGCTAAGTATCCCCTGGAAAATCTGCCGATGTCTTTTTTTTCTTTCAGAGCCAACATTATTTTAAGTTGCGAATATGGCCATAAAGACGACGACTTGGATCGTTCGGAAATATACTCCAAAATGATTTTTTCGTTGACACCTTTGGCTTTCTTATTATTTCTCCAGGTACAAAATGTCGTATATTCCTTTTCGTACAATATTTTTGATTTCAATGGAATTACTGCTTCTGCTGCCTCATTTGCTTCTTCTATAATGCACTCAGGAACTACAACCTCGTCGTCACCGCTCAACATCTTTTCGAAACAAAAATTCTTTTACGGTTCTATAATTTTCCTTGACACTTGCAAACAATTAATTACATAGTGCCCTAGCAACCATCGATCAAAGGGAAATCTCGTTATGAATTTGAATTATACCTATAGTCATATTTCATTCACATTCCCCTTTAAACCCGGTTAGAGTATCTCGGTGAAGGTGGTGGGAGGCAACTACGTCATAATGACGTCAACATTAACAATTTCTGAAATCCTATTTCTTTCACTTTACGTTTACCCACTGCAATGTAAATATAACCTAGGTATCTAGATGATCTGACCCCTGTTTGTTAGGAGGTAAAAACTTATTATTGCATTTGGTAAAAGAGAACCATCGAAGTATTGCCACAATAACTGCTGTCTGTAAGAGGTATCAGGTTTCATCATTTCAGAAATCCTTATATTACTAGTGTTCTTTCGTACTGAACGAAGTGATTTATGTAACAAAAATCAGTTAGATCAGTTGCAGCGATCGTTCTTTCGTTTTCAATCAGTTCCCCCCTCCACAACTCGAAAGTGATCGCAAGTAATTATTCTGATCGTAGAATATCTTCTATCAGTTTAATCAGTTAGATTACATTTGAAAAGTTAACCTCAAAACTTGATGTTTATATATATTTCAAATTTTTACACAGACAACCCTCTTTGGTGAAAATAATAATTAAAAACAAAAATTGCACCTGAAGATGGCATACCAGAATATATTAAAACCTGTTCAATTATATGATCATGAATCAAACTATGTGTACACTGCACAAATGAATGAAAGTGATGCCAAACGTTGTCAACAAGGTATTTTTCAATAATTTATTAGAGAATACGTATAAAATTTCATTCATAATTTTCAGATATTACCTTTGCCAATAAAGTGTTAGACGCCGCGAAAAGGGAAGAGTTCATTTTACTAAGAGATTGTACTGCAGGTACATCTCTTGACAGAGGACAGGAGGATACTGTACCATGTAGTCGGTAGTCCTATTGAAGGGGAACAAAATGAAAATTATTCATCTTGGTCCTACAATCAAACCATCGCTTTGATAACAGCTTATGAGAATCACAAAGAAAACTTCAATATTGTCAAAAACGAAGGTTTGCCTGGCAAAACATTTCGGATGAACTTGTGAGTAATAACTTCCAAAAAATGCTTTACAGTGTGAAGTGAAATGGAGAAATTTGATCAGGACTTATAAAAACATCAAAGATATAAAGACCAATACAGGTAGAGGAGGTACTAAGTTTAAATTTTTTGAAAAACTTGATGAAACAATGAGGGATAAACCATCAACTGCATGTAACCATACAGTCAGCAATTTATCCTCAAATGATATACCAAATAATAAAAGTCAGACTGATTTTGAAAATTGTTCATCCCTAAGTGAAATGAATGATGACAATAATGAAATACTAAGTGTAGAATCACCATCTTATGATGTTCAATGTGGTAAAAAATTAAAAAAAGGAAAACAACTGACGAGAATTTGAAGAAAAAACATGAAGAACTTTTAAATATCGAGATCAGATACTACAAAAAAAAAGAAGAGAAGTTTGAAACAAGGGAAAAAAGAAAACAACAAATTTCAAAGATAAAAGAACAATTGGCCCAAATGGAACAAAAATGCTTAAACTTACTTGAAAAATATTTGGGCTGTTCCTCTGATAAATAGACAAATATGAGATTTAACAGTTACTTAATCTATAAATAGAAATTATGTTCCTAGAATCAAATATTTGTTATTTTATGTTTGTTGATTAAACATATTTGTTCTTATTTATTGTGGAGAGAAAAATTCATTTATTTTGTTTTCATTTGCATGATAATATAATTTTCATACTTATGTGATATTTTTGTTTGTGTAGAAAGAAATATTAGTAATTTTTTGTTTGTTGATTAAAAATATTTGTTCTTATGTATTGTGGAGAGAAAAATTCATTTATTTTGTTTTCATTTGCATGATAATATAATTTTCATACTTTGTCAATGTGATATTTTTGTTTGTGTAGAAAGAAATATTTGTTATTTTTTTATTCAAAATATTTGTTCTTATGTATTGTGGAGAGAAAAAGTGAAAGTGAGCGCGTTCTTTCGGGCATTCAGTGAATGAATGTTTTCTGATTGCAAAATCACTTTCACTTCAATCACATCAGTTCAATCAGTTGTATCAGTTCGAAAGAACACTAGTATTATAATAAAATATTTTGTCTATGGTCTTCAAGTTTAGCCATAGAACACTAACTTTCTCTAATGACAGAAAATACTTCACTATTTTATGCTCTACGAGTTCAACTTTAACCACCTTTACCTATTATGAAGCTGGTAAACCCAAAGGCAGGTAGGGGAGGTGTACCCAAACGGAAATGACTTCACGGTTAAACTCAATGAAATGGGATTATCAGCTTTAACCATGACGGGTAATGTGAATGAAATATAGCTTATATTTCCTCTAAAAAGTATTCATTATTTGAATTTTCATCAAAATGGGATAAAATTTTGTATACAGCACGTGAGTTAAACATGTTTAATAAACATTCATTTAACTCACTTGTTGTATAAATAACTATTATTCTTACAAAATTTATTTTGAAATAGTATTAATAGGATGAGGTAAAGAGGTAGTAAAATCTTTGATATATTGCTGAACACTGATGACTTGGCTACTATATCCAAATTGACCACCTTCAAGTCGATATACTGTAATAACCGGATAAACTTGAGCAATTAATTGTTGTTCAAGAAATGTTAACTCTTTTAAAACTTCTGGTTGTGGTTCATGATCCATATTAATGTCAATAGGAAATATATTCATTTCATTTTTCATCTGAAAATTGTGACAACGAGTACAAAGTTTGTCTTTTTCAATATGTGAATCGAACCAACGACGATGGCATAAATTGCAGTGTTCGAGTTCCAATTTTTCCAACCTGACCAACAGATGGCGTTTCAAGATGGCGGACCACAGTATTATCGTCATTAAGAACCTAGCCACCAGATGGCGTTCTTACAGATCACTTTATTATCGTAATTCAGAACCTGGCCAACAGAGGGCGTTCCAAGATGACAGATCACTATATTCTCATCATTCAGAATCTCGTTTAACGTTTCTTCACATCTAATCCTTTTTAATTTTCAATTCTATCGTTTGAACACCGTTTGCGGAAAAAATCGCATGTTTTATTCGGAGAAAAGCACTTTTTGTGGCTCGACTGAAATTGTCGAAACATTTAGTCTCGCCACAAATAGTATCACTTTTACTCCTAATGAAACAATATACTATTAATTTTCTCCGATAAATGCAAATAATATAATAAAATATAATATATTAGAAATTCAAAAAAGTAATCAGTTAAACTTCCTTGACTTAAATTGAAACACACTTCATATACTGCGCATTAGGCGCAAACACTTTTAAAAAACACAGCTTTCGCAAATACACCACATAAAGAAAAATAAATTAGTCACGGCGCAAATTACTGATGCACATAAAATCATTTAAGAGAGCTTTATTTGAAGAGATATGTGCAAACTCTGCAAATTACAAAAAACCACAAATGTTTTTCAAGTGTTCTTTATTTTCAATGTCGTTTAATTAATCATTCTAATTAGTTTGATATTACGGCTTCCGTAAGGCTGATTATTCTATTTTGGTCTATTTAATGAATGGTAGAGAAAACTATCTAAATGTTTAAATTTTCTATCGTCCAAGTAAACATTGTAATATTTTATGAAGAAACTTGTACAATACAATCGTTTATGAACACAACCACTCTCATCTTCATGGGAGCTTTGGCTTTCCAACTACGACACAGAGCGACACCGTGTGACACGGTGTGCATCGCTTCTTGTTCCAACTACGACACAGTTGACACACGGCCGAACACAAAAAAAAGTTGAGTTTAACCGTGTAGTGTTTCAGTGCTACCAACATTTATAGTCGATTTATTGCATTAACGTTGGCAATAGTTTTAATTATTAATTTATTAGATGATTATCATTGTATTATATCATATTAATATTTCACTTACAGTTTTCATATTAACGTGATACAAAAATAGCTAATGACGGTGTACGTAATTCTTAATAAACCGAAACAGAAATCACTTGTCCATTGCCTTTTGAAATAACGATTGCTGTGCTCTCTGTCGTTCTACATAAAAATCAAAAAGGCTTTCCAACAAGCACCCGTACACCGTGTTCTGTAGTGTGACACAGTACTTCCTTGTTGGAAAGCTGCCAACATAAACATAACCCCATAACCTAAAACAGTTTAGTCGTCTTTGTTTAGGATAATTTTTAAGAACTCAAAAAAATGAAGAGAAGTAGAGAATTAATATCAAATATAGGACTTCGGTTAGATGGCAGGCGAGCTAATGAACTCCGCAGAATTCGTTGTAAATTAGGAGTATTTTCTGAACCAGATGGAAGTGCCTATATTGAGCAAGGTTTGACAAAAGTTTTAGCTGCTGTTTATGGACCTCATCAAGTAAATTCAAAGTATAATCGTATATTCTTACTCATTTATGTTTGTACTTGCATCAGGTTCGCGGTGGCAGGTCAAAAGCTCAACATGATAGTGCTATTGTCAACTGCCAGTTCAGTATGGCTGTTTTCTCTACTGGGGAAAGAAAACGAAGACCTAGAGGTGATCGGAAGTCAACAGAAATGTCTATACATTTACATCAAGCGTTGGTCGCAGCAATTAAAGTCGAGTTGTATCCATGGACTCAGATTGATGTGTATGTTGAAGTCTTACATGCCGATGGTGGTAAGAATTAACTTTAATCAAATTAAAGAAATTATTCAAAAAAATGTCGCCTATCTCAAAATTCATAAAATTTTTGTTACTTTTTGGTTTAAATTTTATATTGAAAAAGACAATTTTTATTAATTTAAAATTAATCTTACCCATGAATTCGATACTTTCTTCAAATCTGAGGTTAGAATAGGTCAGGTTAACTAAATTTTTTGAAGAAAAAAAGTGAGGAAGCGACAAGTTCATATTCAGCTTTTGCTGCCCAAAATGAGCAAGAATCGCGTTATTCTGGACATTACTTCATAATTACCTAATTTTGGGCTAAAAAAGCCGAATGTGAACTCGGATTTTATCGCTTTCGCACTTTTTTTTCAAAAAATTAAGTTAACCTGACCTATTCTAACCTAACCTCCGAGGATTCATATAATATATACG